>SJYO01026388.1:12796980-12836586 GCA_006410555.1 Capra ibex | reverse complement strand
GGGGTATAGTAGAGAGACCCAGTAGGGTCACGTGGTCGGGGTTCGTAGGACATAGGACATAGTTTGGATCTGACCACTATACAAAGAATGTACTATTATATGTACAAAGTTACGGTAAGAGGGTTTAGTAGAATGGGAGAGGGAGAGGGTGTCTCAGGTTTTCAGACAAGATATGTAGACACAGAGAAAACGACAGAGTGTATGTCCCAATAGTAATGGTAGAAAGATTTAAGGTATATATACACAATCATATGACATAACCACAAAAAGAAAGACCGAATGAAGTGAGACATATTATCCGAGGTCAAAGTAGGTAGAGTAATCTTACGTAAGTTTACATAATAAAAATTACCGACTCATTATGAGGTAACACATATACATGGTGTCGAAAGAATAGGTAAGTAGACGACTACCTGTAGATCCAACGAAGGTACAGGACCGATAATATTTGTCACGACGCTACTTGTAACCCCATGTAGACAGAGAAAGCTAAGACCAAAGGAGCCACACATACGGGTCTTCACCCTAACGACCCAGTATACCGTCAAGATAAAGGTCAAAAAATTCCTTAGCGGTGTGACAAGAGGTATCACCGACATGATCAAACGTAAGGGTGGTTGTCACAATTCTCCCAAGAGGAAAGAAGTGTGGGAGAGGTCGTAAATAACGAACATCTGAAAACCTAACGTCGGTAAGACTGACCACACTTTACCATATAGTAACACCAGAACTAAACGTAAAGAGACTATTACTTACTACAACTCGTAGAAAAGTACACAAACAATCGGTAGACATACAGAAGAAACCTCTTTACAGATAAATCAAGAAACCGGGTAACAAAACTAACCCAGAAAATAAAAAGACCTTAACTCGACGTTCTCAACGAACATATAAAAACTCTAATCAACAAGCAGTCAACGAAGTAAACGATAATAAAAGAGGGTAAGACTTCCGACAGAAAAGTGGAACGAATCTCAAAGGAAACAACACGTCTTCGAAAATTAAAATTAATCTGGGGTAAACAAATAAAAACGAAAATAAAGGTCATAGGACCCTCCACCTAGTATCTCCTAGGACGACACTAAATACAGTCTCTCACAAAACGGATACAAGAGGAGATCCTCAAAATATCAAAAACCAGAATGCAAATCTTGAAATTAGGTAAAAATTTCTGGATATGTATCTTTTGATATTTTGTGACCACTTTCTTTAGTTTCTCCTGTGATTATCTACCTCTTTATATGATACAAGTACCTAGTCTTCTTAGTTATATCACCTTTACTCATATGATGGGATTCGTTAGATGTCTAAGTTACGTTAGGGATAGTTCGATGGTCGCTATAAAAAGTGTCTCGATCTTGTTTATTAAAGTGTTAAACATACCTTTATGTTTTTTGGATCTTATCGGTTTCGTTAGAACTCTTTCTTCTTACCTTGACCTCCTTAGTTGGACGGACTGAAGTCTGAGATGATGTTTCGGTGTCAGTAGTTCTGTCCTACCATGATCGTGTTTCTGTCTATATATCTAGTTACCTTGTTTTATCTTTCGGGTCTCTATTTAGGTGTATGGATACCTGTGGAATAGAAACTGTTTCCTCCGTTCTTATATTTTACCTCTTTTCTGTTAGAGAAATTGTTAACCACGACCCTTTTGACCAGTTGGTGAACATTTTCTTACTTTGATTTTGTGAAAGATTGTGGTATGTGTTTTTATTTGAGTTTTACCTAATTTCTAGTAGCACGTAAATTTTCCGGTACTGTGGTGAGAGTCCAGTCGTTGAAGGTGCATACTACCCTGGTTACATAGGTACTAGCACTTGAGTCACCACGTATGGGAGACGACATTTAATCCCGGTAACCACGTTCCGTTACAATTTAGTTTGTGAGACATTCATGAGACTATCACCACGACCGTCTCAAAGACAACCGTCCTTTCCGTTTGAATATGGAGTCTTATGTACTTCTAAGGTCATTTCTTCTTAACGACGTAAAAGGTCTCACTTTCTCTAGACCTCATTAGTTGAACGATGATAATAGTTTGGATATAACCGTGTAGAATTATCAAATCGAATCCAAAATGAGAACCATAACATTTAATATACCAAAACACGTTCTATAAAAAGACGAGATTTTTAGGAGACAAGAGACGGATAGGTAAGATTGATGGGGATGAGTGGTTGGGGACCGTGGTCCGTTTGTTACTAGAAACATAACAGTGGCATCAAAACAGAAAAGGTCTTACAGTATAGCAACCCTAGTATATCCTATAAGACCAAAAGTCTGACCAAAGAAAGTGAGTCAGTATCGGTAAATTCTACGGAGGTACAGAAAAGTATTGAACTATCGATTCGATGGGTGAGGTCATAAGACCGGACCTCTTAAGGTACTTGTAAAGAAAAATCACGACTTATTATCAGGTAACTGACCTACATAGTAATAAATAAATCGGTTAATTGATGACGTCCTGTAGAACCAAAGAAGGTTCAAACCGTTAACACTTGTTTCAAATATATATGTAGACTATGTTTAAAAACCCACCCGTATTCAAAAGTTGAAGAAAACCATTTATGGTTCCTTGAACCAACGACCTTACACACCATTCTCTACAACAGTAAACAAACTAGTGGTCTTTCCTTTCCCTCCCACCTATGACCCCTTCCCCGTTCGTGAAAGGAGTAACAACTCAGAAGACGTTCTAGGAGTTCGTTTCGTCACCGTCGTAAAAGATTATTTCCTTGTACGTAGTAAAGACATTCGGGTCGTTTAAAGTCCCTTAATCTCTAAAGTTTCAAGTGTTGGCGTAAATGGGTCCATAGGAGTCGGGTTCAAAGTCCTAAGGTGAGGAGAGGATCAAACCGGGGTTGTGATCGAAGTTTCTTAGTGGTCCTACCCTCAAGTTGGAAGAGACTTCGAGGTCATGAGAATACTAATTAAGGACTTGAACCAAGAGGAGAACAGACGGGAGGTGGACCTTCTCTAATCCTAAAGGGACTTCTGACGGTTTCTCAGGGAGATTAAAAATACAAGACGGAACTAACCATTAATTGGTGGGATTCCAACAGTAATAGGGAGAAGTTACTTAGCCACCACGATTCGTTATCAGTAGGTTAAGGTTTCAGGAATATCAATGTTAAAGACAGTATGAAAAGTTATAGTCAGTTATCCACCTTGGTCTGTCATGTAGAAGAAGGTGATTATAGGGTTAGGTCCAATGTGGTCTCTTTCAAAAGGGTCAATGTGGTCCTGTTGTACCGTCCCTGATATATATAAGATGGACATACATCATTACCCAGGAGTATCGATTACTCGGTCGTTTATTAAAAAGAGAATCACAGATAAAGAATATTGGTAAGAACCATGGTTAGTAGAAGTTGACTCAAGTGACTTTTAGATTTTCTACAGATTTTTGCCTTACAACGTACGTCTTACAAGAGTCTTCTCTGTGGATAGTCCTTCAATTTTTTTTTTTTTTTCCATCCTAGTCAGCATCCCTCTACCACCACTAGATACGTTTCACTACTCATTTGCAGTGTCTAAAGTACCACTCGAAATCTCGAAGTGCCGGGAAGCCTCAATAAGGTTTTACTTCGTTTCCCCTGTCCGGATACTTAAGGATGTCTTCCGTTCGTAACCAAAATTAAGTAGGAAACCCTCCTCTACTTTGGAACCCACCCTGTTAAGAGATGATACCTCTCGTCAAGGGTCTCTCCTGTCGTCGAAACTCGGACCGACAATAGGGGTCCTCACTCCCGCCCTATGTAGTCGGAACTCTTGTGCTGGAGCCTTCTCGGAATATCAAAACTAACAACAACAACAAGTCAGCGAGTCAGTACAGGTTGAGAAACACTGGGGTACCTGATGTCGTGTAGTACGAAGGGACAGGAAGTGGTAGAGGTCCTCGAACGAGTTTGAGTACAGGTAACTTAGCCACTACGGTAGGTTGGTAGAGCAGGAGACAGTAGGGGAAGAAGAGGACGGAAGTTAGAAAGGATTATAGTCTTAGAAAAGATTACTTAAGTGTGAAACGTAGTTCACTGGTTTCATAACCTCGAAGTCGAAGTCGTAGTAAGGAAGGTTACTTTTAAGTTCTAACTAAAGGAAATCTTAACTGACCAAACTAGAGGAACGTCAGGTTCTGACAATTCTCAGAAGAGGTTGTAGTGTCAAGTTTTCATAATTAAGAAGCCGTGAGTCGGAAGAAATACCAGGTTGAGAGTGTAGTACCTTTTTGGTATCGAAACTGATCTACCTGGAAACAACAGTTTCATTACAGAGAAACATTACAGAGAAAATTATACGACAGATCTAAACAGTATCCTCTTCCGCTACCGTGGGGTGAGATCATGAGAACGGACCTTTTAGGGTACCTGTCTCCTCGGACCATCCGACGTCAGGTACCCCAGCGCTTCTCAGCCTGTGCTGACTCGCTGAAGTGAAAGGGAAAAGTGAAAGTACGTAACCTCTTCCTTTACCGTTACGTGAGGTCACAACGGACCTCTTAGGGTCCCTACCTCCTCGGACCACCCGACGACAGATACCCCAGCGTGTCTCAACCTGTGCTGACTTCGCTGAATCGTCGTCGTCGTCGTCGTCTAAACAGTATTGAAAAGAAGGTTTCACGTTCGCAGAAAATTAAAGTACCGATGTTAGTGGTAGACGTCACTAAAGCCTCAGGTTCTTTTATTCGAGACAATGACAAAGGTAAGAAAGGGGTATATGAACGGTACTCCACTACCCTGGTCTACGGTACTAGAAGTAAAAACTTACAGCTCAAAATTCGGTCTAAAAAGTGAGAGGAGAAAGTGAAAGTAGTTCTCCGAGAGATCAAGAAGTGAAAGACGGTATTCCTACCACAGTAAACGTATAGACTCCAATAACTATAAAGAGGACTGTTGGAACTAAGGTCGAACACGAAGTAGGACAGGTCGTGAAGTGTGCTACATGAGACGTATATTCAATTTATTCGTCCCACTGTTATATGTCGGAACTGTATGAGGAAAGGGCTAAACCTTGGTCAGTCAACAAGGTATAGACCAAGATTGATAACGAAGAACTGGACGTATGTCCAAAGTGTCTTCCGTCCATTCCACCAGATATAAGGGTAGAGAACTTCTTAAAAGGTGTCGAACAACACTAGGTGGGTCAGTTTCCAAAATCGTATCAGTTACTTCGTCTTCATCTACAAGAATACCTTGAGAGAACGAAAAAGCTAGGTCACCTACAGCCGTTAAACTAGAGACCAAGGAGACGGAAAAGATTTAGGTTAAACTTGTAGACCTTCAAGAACCAAGTGCACGATAACTTCGGATCGAACCTCTTAAAAATCGTAATGAAACGAATGTACACTTTACTCACGTTAAAACGTCATCAAACTTGTAAGAAACCGTAACGGAAAGAAACTCTAACCTTACTTTTCACTGGAAATAGTTAGGACACCGGTGTCTACTCAAAAGGTCTAAACGATCGTACAACACACGTCGTGAACTTGTCGTAGTAGAAGATCTTAAACTTTATCGAGTCGACCTTAAGGTAGTGGAGGTGATAGAAAGAAGTATCACTAACTACGACAAGTTCACTACGACAAGTTCGTAGTGATACTTCTTTCCATCACCTCCACTACTTTAAGGTCGATCCGATAAAGTTTAGGAGCTTCTCGAAGGATTCCGGGTGAACTGAAGTGTGAGGTTCTACAGTTCTTATTATCAAAACAATAAGTCAGCGATTCAGTACAGGTTGAAAACCATTGAGGTGCCTGATATCGTACGGTCCGAAAGGACAGGAAGTGGTAGAGGGTCTCAAACGAGTTTGGGTACAGGTAACTCAGTCACTACGGTAGGTTAGTAAAATAGAAGACAACAGGGGAAGAGGAGGACGGGAGTTAGAAAGGGTCGTAGTCCCAGAAAAGGTTACTCAGTCGAGAAGCGTAGTCCACCGGTCTCATAACCTCGAAGTCGAAGTCGTAGTCAGGTGATACGTATAAAATAGATGTGATGGTGACACATGTTGACTCTCACGTGGAAGAAACAAAAGGGATGGAGATGTCGTCAGAAAAAAGGTACTTAATGTCTCTTCCTGAATTTGTCTTAAATTAAGGGACGTACACCAGTTTTACCACACTTACTGTCTCTGTCATCCTAGTTAGTCCGTTCGACCCATTCAGTGATACTCGTAGTTCGTTCACCACCTTAGTGTCAGAAGTAAACTTCCTAGACTCGATACATGTCCTTCAGAGATCTTCTCGAAGTCGTAAACCTCAGGTTTTTAGAATACTTCAAGTAACAGTATTGTAGTTATCTGTCCGAAATCGGGTTAAAGAGTAACAACAAGTCAGTGGTTCGGTACAGGTTGAGAAGAACTGGGGTACCTGACGTCGTACGGTCCGAAGGGTTAGGGAGTGGTAGAGGGTCTCAAACGAGTTTGAGTACAGGTAACTCACCTACTACGGTAGGTTGGTAGAGTAGGAGACGTTGGAGGAAAAGGAAAACGGAAGTTAAAAGGGTCGTCGTCCCCGAAAAAGTTACTCAGTCGAGAAGTGTAGTCCACCAGTTTCATGACCTCGGACTCGAAGTCGTAGTCAGGAAGGTTACTCATAAGTCCCAACTAAAAGAAATTCTAACTAACCAATCGGGTAAAAGAGTCTAAAACCGTTTTTACGAAGACGAACGAAAATTTCCCTTTGTCGATTCCGGTTCGATGGGTTCGTTGGGAAGATCTCGTCTAAAATGTAGTAATCTCCCCGGACTGACTCGGGACAGATCTTGAGAGGTGACGGATAGAAGACAGTCGGATTACAACGGACACCGGAAATCCCGTGGTTCTCTCTCACGATACATAGATCGTCAGAGATCAGAGTCTCAGGTGGAACAAAAGAGGAGTAAAAGAGTCGTAACCCGTCTTAGTGCCAGTGAGAGTTTCAGCCACTGTATTTCGGTGTCAAGGTTGAGATCCTTTTACACAACGTTCTAATAAAGCGTTAACAGATCACTCTGCGCAAGCCCTCTTCTAAGTGTATGTAACGGTGTTGAAGATGGTCTGTGAGGAAGTTTCGCGTCTTTTTACACTTAAACAGGGTTTCAAACGGTCTCTAGTTCAAGTCGCCGGTCCCAGGTGAAGGTTTAGTAACGTCAATGAAGTGTATCAACCATGATTGTTTGGACTCTTGGTGACTAAAACAACGTTTCAATTAGAACAAGAGACTGGTGCCCGGTGTGAAGGTTTGTGTCCGTCGAACTAGGGTCGACGTCTGTCCCAAGACCTCTTTGTCGGACCCGTACACTCACCTGGTGTTCCTTTCTAGTGTCGGGTCTCCAGTGGGAGAACTATCGTCCGGTTGATAGAATTGGAGGTGTCCCTTTATTTTAGTGACACTCCCTAGATACTCACGACTTATCGATAAATATTTTAATTACCGTTTGAAGAAATTCCCTCATTAACAACAGACGTAAAGTGTACAGACGGGTACCGAACAGACAAAGGCATACCTTGGTCTTTAATTACGACTCGTCTCTAAAGGGAGGTGAAGAAGGTGACCGTCTTTCGTATAGTACAGAGTCGTGTGGTCCCCTATGGGCCATTGGACGACCCCTCGCACTCGACCTCGGCAAAGATACTGTCGTACACGGTGAAACGGAATTATTTTCAATGGTTTGGCTTTTGTCTACTGTCGGTGTCTACGACTCTTTGACTTTACATATTTGTCAGAGGAAAGAAACGATATCAAAAACAAAAAAAAAAATTTAAACCAACCAAAAAAAAATTGGTCAAAACACACACACACACACACACAGACAACAGGTACACAATTACTTCTGACACCCTCCGGGAACCGGGTCACGACAAGTGGTCCAACATCGGACTTCTTTTCCGAGGGACCCTGTGACTGGTCTGAACTACTTTACTGTCCCACCAGACGAGATCTTCTTAGGTGAAGTGTGTCCCCCAGAGGAAACTAATAAAGATGAAAACAGTAGTCTTTTTTTGTACCCTTAGGTCAGATAAAAGGACTTAGAAAGACGCGATATGGTCAAGGGGAGCAAAATGTGAGAGAAAGGGACGATCCAATGGGATAGTCAGTCGTTATAAATATTTTTGAGAAAACATCCGACTTGTCATCGTAAGCTAAGGTACTTTATGTTTCTTTATTCGTTTTATTAGGGACGGAAACTCCTCGTACATCTGATAACATCCTTGTTGGTGTGTGCTCATACTTGTTGTACCGTAAAACACTTTCGTTGTAGTAAGGTCTCACATTTTACAGTAATATTTACCCTTTCACTATGCCGTGTTCACTTTTTCTCACTTCACTGTACATTTGTCAGGAGGATCTTCTCCATTCAAGACTTTTTTTAGTAACTATTGTGGTGGTACATGATATAAGGTTCGACGTTTATTGAGTTGAGTGGTTCAAAGAAACTTAGATGGAAGTTCAAAGGAAGCCAGAAAAAAGGTTGGGACCGAAAAAGAAGGATGGTGGTGGTCCGGTATTTCGTGAAACAAGGTTATTGTAAAATTGACCGGAAGGACACAAGTCGGAGAGAAGGTAAAGTAGAGAAAGTACACGTTCATAGTCTAAAAGAAACATTTTATATTACTAAAGGTAATTTATTGACCGGACAAGTTTTTACTTATTAACGAAGAGTCCTTTCTCCTCTCCCTGAAATGGATATCTTAGACCCATACTAGATACATATTTAGTCGTACATTATCGATTCGTCATACATTGTCTAATAATTTGATAAGAATAATTATAAATCCATTTACGAGTCAATTGACATACATAAGGAAAAGTATCGTAACCAAAGTAGTAAGTGTCTCTTAACTCAGGACTTTATTTTGTTGGAGAAGTTTCGGTATTTGGATTTAATACATCAGTATTCGTTTTTAAATCTTATTGATCGGATTATACGTTTCACACCTTTCTTTCTTGGTATATGACAACTTTAGATCTACCTGGTAGGAAAACGGTTCTATGAGTGGTGGATCTACCGTTTGACTACTCCGTTGTTCTTCCTTTCTAGAGTCCAACTTTTCCCGATTACAAATTATAATATAAGGTATTAAAGAGGTCGTTTCGTCCACTGTAGGTAGAAGGAAAGTGGGACCTTTGAAAATGAGTGAACTAAAAAAAGTAGGAGGGTTCTTGAGGGTCATAGTTTACTTGAGTAGTTTAGTTCTTCTTACCTATTTCATTACTCAACTTTTGAAAAAGATTTTAATATTATGTATCCTTCGATTTTATTAATTTGTTGTACCAAACCCAAAGATTTATCTGTTAGTCTATTTTGTCTGTTATTACTTTATTTGCATATTACAGTTTTTGATCTATAATTAATGGATATTCTTTAATCATATATACTGTAAGAATTGGTTACTACTTTTCTGTTACGAGTCTACTGATCCATCGGTGGAAGCCCTCCCTCCCCACCACCACCTTTAAGGAACAACAGAATGAAATGGAGACTAAAGTTTTGTTTCAAGTCCCATTTCTATTCTAAATTTATATAAAAATTTCTTCGTCACTTTCAGGTTCTTCTTTTGTACGGTTTTTATAAAATACTTTGTCTTTCCTCCCCATCGACAAACCCCTTTGTCAAACAATAAAGGAGTTTTTGAATTTGTATCTATGGTGTACTGAGTCGTTAAGGTGAGGATCCCTATGTAGGTTCTCTTAATTTTTATATACAAGTATGTTTTTGTAAGTACATACACTTATAAGTAACATCGTAGTAAGTATTATCCGTTTTCTACCTATATTAGGGTCACAGGAAGTTGACCACTTACATATTTGTTTTACACCGTACCGGTTTGTTGCCTCATAATCAGTTAGTATTTTTCCGTACGTCATGGGTATGCACGATGTGGCACCTATTTGGACTTCTTGGTATACGATTCACTTTCCTCCGGTGTGTCTCCGGTGTCTCTGTGTCTCCGGTGTGCGTACAATACACTAAGATAAATATACTTGATACGTCTCATCCGGTTACATATCTCTGTCTTCCATCTAGTCTCCAACAGTCCCCGGTCTCCCTCACCCCTACTCCTTACTGACGGTCCCGTGTCTCCCAAAGAAAAAGCCTACTACTTTTGTCAGAGACCAATATATCACTACTATAAGTAAAACCTTAGTATTATCTTTGTCGTTCGTTCTAGAGTGTTCCACTCTCGTTTAGAGAAAAGGTATAGTCGACTTAGAGTTTCTTGTTGAAACCTAAGACTCTTTATTCTGTAAAAAATAAAATATTAAACAAAATTAATTATAGCACTATAATTGAAGGAGGAAATTAATATACTGAATATGTATACAATTCGATAATCTCAATAAAAATAACATTTTACTCTGGTTTCAATCAATATATCAGTATATATGATATATGACCATCATAGATACCCAAAGACAATAAACCCCTTGATTTCATTGGGTATCCTTTTATACTAAATATAACTTTTTAAGTAAAATATCAGCTGACAAGTCCTTCTACTTTCTGTATTCCCTCTTTATAGACATTTATTTTGTTTAGATGTCCCGATGACACTTAATAACTAAAAAATTTTCAGATAAATTTAGAACATATTTAGGTATATTTCAAGTTTCTCGATATAATATAATATAATACAATATAATACACCATGATATAAATATTAGGGAGTCGACTTTAGGTACACCGATACACCTAAAGTTTGAAGTCTTGACCCCCTAAAATGTTTCCATTGTGTCGTACAGATGGCATACAACGTATGGTTCAGTCGGTTCCGACCGCGGTAAGGGACATTAGTTTGGGTAATTATAAACGTCTTTTTTCGTGTGTTTAAGTGTGATTGACTTCATTTATTCTGATATTTATCTGAGTGTATTCAAGTTCAGTCCAAAAGAAGGTTTAAACAAGTCCAGTGGAATTCAAAACGGTAGTATATTTCATTTCCTTGGATTAAAAGGACCGGACAACGTAAAGTCTTGACACAGACTCTCTAAGACCTAGACACAGACACGTACGAGTCAGCATAGGCTGAGACGTTCGGTACCTGACATCAGTGGTCCTAAAAGACAGGTACCCTAAGAGGTCCATTCTTATGACCTCGCCCAACGGTAAAGGAAAAGGTCCCCTAGAAGGGTGGGTCCCTAGCTTGGGTTTAGAGAACGTAGAAGACGTGACCGTCCGTCTAAGAAATGATCGACCCGATACCCGCTTCGGGAATACCTGGATTATATAACGATAAAATTTTATTAAACAGAACTTTGAGAGATATATTAATTAAATGATTCGTTAAGATATAAAATCGTAAAGACTCAAAACTTCCACAAGAAAAAAACTACGGACCCTTAAAACAAACAAACAAGTTAGACCCCCAAGAAGTTCTTTTCTAATGTAAAGTGAAATTTGTCATTTACACCAACTACTAGTTTAGTATGATACACGTTTCGATCTACAAATAAATTTCATCGTAACGTTTCTTTACTAGTGAGGTCTTCACTACACAAAACATTCATCTCTAAAAATGTCTAGTCTTAAACAATTTTGCCGGGATAATGATGGTATTTTTAGTCGTTTTCCGTTTAGTTTCAAAAAATAGACATTATGTTTCTGTATTGATACTTTGATACTTCAATGTCCGTATTAAATAGTTGAGAGAGAAACCAAACACCCCTCCTCGTCAGTGTTTGTGTGTGTGTGTGTGTGTGTGTGTGTGTGTGTGTGTGGGAGGTCAGAGTTTAAGAGTTTTACAGTGATGACATTAATAACAAGACGATGGAGAGTACCCTCGAAGATTGAGGAGACTGAATAAACGTAAAAATTTAAGGGAAGGAAAGAGGTCCCAACACTATTGTACGTGGAGCAAAATAAACACAATCATAATATAATTATCGAATAAGTTAGTAACATCGATACGGAATATTTATAAAGTATGAGACCGTAAATTTTTCGTTACAACAAAAGTTTATCTTACTGAGTCCTGAACTTACGGTCGTACTCGATTTTTATACTTAGGTTTCTCAAAGAGTAGAAAATCTCATTTTTCATGATTTTTGAAATCCTAGGACTGGAAGAAATTGAAATTTTTTAGAGTCTTTATTAAGGAATATAACATATTTTGATCATTAAAAATTTTTAATAAGGTGATATATTGTTTAAAGATTGTTTCAGAAGTGACGAACTCTCTAACTTAAACTATTACAGTGATGACTTTCGTGTTAAAACTCAATCTTCCCTTAGACTGGTTGGGGAGTAACGTGTTTATTCTCCTGACTCTAATCATTTCCAACAGCGGACGTTACGTTCTCAACGTCCTCTGTGTCCAAGTTAAGGACACCCTTCCCTTCCCTAGGGACCCAACCCTTCTGGGGGACCTCTTCTAGTACCGTTGGATGAGGTCATAAAAACGGACCTCTAGGGATTCCTGTCTCCTCGGACCGTCCGATGTCAAGTACACCAGTGTTTCCCAGTCTGTACTGTTTTCACTGAATCATACATATGTGAGTACTTCTGAGTTCGACTCTAGAGATCCTGATCACGAGAAGTAGGGTGGTTAAACCAACGACAACGGAACCAGACAAATAGAGTATAGGGGTAATCTTGGTGTTCGTTGGACTCGTCTCCTTAGTCCGTAGTAAGAGGGGAAAGTTAAAGGAAATATGTTATCTAAAAATTAAGTATGTACACCTCGATAGTAGTTAGAGTATTCACGAACTTTAACGGTGAGTAAACCGAAAATGACACTAAAATTGAATTGTCGTAGGTTCTGCGACGAGATTAAAAAGGTAGGTAAACGTACATAAAAGTTTCTTAAGGGTCGACGTTCGGGAATACGTGTTACTATAATTTCATTCTCGGGGTACGTGTCGCTGTTCAGTGTTACGAATACAGTTCGCTTCTAACAAAATGAGAGTGTTATGTAGAAGGGTTTCTACTCTTCTAGTCCATTAATCTGGTACGACCCTGTGGAAGAATTAGATTTCGTAGTCTGTACCCAACTTTAAATGTACTCTTCGAAACGACTACCTTTTTCATCTACCTCCCATTTTCTCTGGGACCGGAGACGGGACGTGTTTGTAGTGTTACTTGAAGTCAAGTCAAGTCAGCGAGTCAGCACAGGCTGAGAAACGCTGGGGTACTTAGTGTCGTGTGGTCCGGAGGGACAGGTAGTGGTTGAGGGTCTCAAGTGCGTCTGAGTGCAGGCAGCTCGGCCACTACGGTAGGTCGGTAGAGCAGGAGACAGCAGGGGAAGAGGAGGACGGGGGTTAGGGAGGGTCGTAGTCTCAGAAAAGGTTACTCAGTTGAGAAGCGTACTCCACCGGCTTTATAACCTCAAAGTCGAAGTCGTAGTCAGGGAGGTTACTCGTGGGTCCTGACTAGAGGAAATCCTACCTGACCAACCTAGAGGAACGTCAGGTTCCCTGAGTTCCCAGAAGAGGTTGTGGTGTCAAGTTTTCGTAGTTAAGAAACCGTGAGTCGAAAGAAGTGTCAGGTTGAGAGAGTAGATATGTACTGGTGACCTTTTTGATATCGGAACTGATCTACCTGGAAACAATCATTTCTTTACAGAGACGAAAAGTTATACGACAGATCTAACCAGTATTGAAAGGAAGGTTCCTCATTCGCAGAAAATTAAAGTACCGACGTTAGTGGTAGACGTCACTAAAACCTCGGGTTTTCTTAATCTGGTAAGACCCTGTGGAAGAATTAGATTTCGTAGTCTACACCCAACTTTAAATGTACTCTTCGAAACGACAACCTTTTTCACCTACCTCCCATTTTCTCTGGGAAACGGAGACGGACCGTGTTTGTAATGTCACTTGAATCCACTCCTATACCGAACAACAAAGATCTCAACAATGGTGCTGTCACACAAGGTACCCTCTCCCCGGGATTTTACTAAGTACATTTGAAAAATTGAGATACTAGACATTTTACTCCTGTTAGGAACATTGACCAAATTTACTAATACTCCAATGGTACTTCTCTAGTGACCCGGAACTTTGTGGTCTTTAGATTATATAGGACGTAGGAAAGTGGTACAAGGTAAGGGTTAAATTCTAATGATAACTTACGGCCTCATATGATACAATTATCCGTAAAAGGGAACGGACACCTGTCTTCCCGTTTAGAATTTGTCACCGATACACACTCCCACTTCCACCCCTCTCTTGTGAAAGACCTAACTTTGTAGTGACGATTTTTATAGAGTGTAAAATTCATTTTTTAAGATAACAATGAAACAACAAAACCAACAAAATCAACGATTCAGTACAGACTGAGAAACTCTGAGATGTCTGACGTCGGACGGTCCGAGGAGACAGGTACTTTAAGAGGTGCGTTCTTATGTCCTCGCTCAACGGTAAAGGAGGAGACCCCCTAGAAGAACTGGGTCCCTAGGTTGGGCACAGAGGACAAAGGAAGTATCCGTCCACCTAAATGAAAAATCTTGAAAATTAAAACTAAATTAAGATTTATATGTCTTTTTGACATATAAATTAAAATTTATATGTCTTACTCATCCTGTTCCTTAGAAGTATATGGGAAATGGGTCTAATATACTTAACAAATATATAAAAAAGGGTAAGAAACAGAGAGAGAGAGCTGGTAAACTCTCCTTTGACCTTTGTAGTACAAGAAAATGGGGCTTTGAGAAGTCACACGTAAAGAATTCTCGTGACTGTACTAATAGTGAATAATTTTAGTCCTTTAAATCGTAACTATTGTACACGATTAACATTAATAATTACAAAAAAAGAAGAAAATTGAACTTCAATCGACTACATTTTATAATATATTCGACGACGACGACGACGATTCATCGAAGTCAGCACAGGCTGAGACACACTGGGGTATCTGCCGTCGGGTGGTCCGAGGGGGCAGGGACCCTAAGAGGTCCATTCTTGTGACCTCACCCAACGGTAAAGGAAAAGGTTACGTACCTTCACTTTTCGCTTTCACTTCAGCGAGTCAGCACAGTCTGAGAATCGCTGGGGTACCTGACGTCGGATGGTCCGAGGAGGCGGGTACCCTAAAAGGTCCGTTCTCATGACCTCACCCCACGGTAGTGGAAGAGGCTAATATATTCGATGTCTACAAGTTATGTCATTAAATGTTAAAAATCTTCAATATGAGATAAACTTCAATAATATTTTATAACCGATATAAGGGGTTCAACATGTGATATAGGGACATCGAATGAAAGGACTATAAGTTCGACCAAAATCTTTTCCGTCTCCTTTGTCTCTAGTTTAACGGTTGTAGACGACCTAGTACCTTTTTCGTTCTCTCAAGGTCTTTTTGTAGATAAAGACGAAATAACTGATACGGTTTCGGAAACTGACACACCTGGTGTTATTTGACTTTTTAAGACTTTCTCTACCCTTATGGTCTGGTGGATTGGACGGAGAACTCTTTAGACATACGTCCAGTCTTTCGTCGTTAATCTTGACCTGTACCTTGTTGTCTGACCAAGGTTTATCTTTTTCCTCATGCAGTTCCGACATATAACAGTGGGACGAATAACTTGAAGATACGTCTCATGTAGTACTCTTTGCGACCTGACCTTCTTTGTGTTCGACCTTAGTTCTAACGACCCTCTTTATAGTTAGTGGAGTCTATACGTCTACTGTGGTGGGAATACCGTCTTTCACTTCTCCTTGATTTTTCGGAGAACTACTTTCACTTTCTCCTCTCACTTTTTCAATCGAATTTCGAGTTGTAAGTCTTTTGCTTCTAGTACCGTAGGCCAGGGTAGTGAAGTACCCTTTATCTACCCCTTTGTCACCTTTGTCACAGTCTGAAATAAAACAACCCGAGGTTTTAGTGACACCTACCACTGACGTCGGTACTTTAATTTTCTGTAAATGAGGAACCTTCTTTTCAATACTGGTTGGATCTATCATATAAGTTTTCGTCTCTGTAATGAAACGGCTGATTCCAGGCAGATCAGTTCCGATACCCAAAAGGTCACCAGTACATATCTACACTCTCAACCTGACACTTCTTCCGACTCGCGGCTTCTTAACTACGAAAACTTGACACTACAACCTCTTCTGAGAACTCTCAGGGAACCTGACGTTCCTCTAGGTTGGTCAGGTAAGACTTCCTCTAGTCGGGACCCCCAAGAAACCTTCCTTACTACGATTTCGACTTCGAGGTCATGAAACCGGTGGAGTACGCTTCTCAACTGAGTAACCTTTTCTGAAACTACGACCCTCCTTAACCCCCGTCCTCCTCTTCCCCTGCTGTCTCCTACTCTACCGACCTACCGTAGTGCCTGAGCTACCTGCACTCAGACTCGCTTGAGACCCTCTACCACTACCTGTCCCTCCGGACCGCACGACGCTAAGTACCCCAGCGTTTCTCAGTCTACGCTGACTCGCTGACTTGACTTGACTTATCAAACATATAGAATTAGGAGATGGGAGTAGAACAGGAAGGGCGAAGGGAGAGGCGTGACCACTAGTGATCAAATAACAGACTTAAACAAAGTAAAAACAACATAAGTGATCAAATAAAAATAGGTGTATATTCACTTTAGAATGTCACAAATAGGAAGAGACGGACTGAATAAAGTGAATCGTATTATGGAAGGTTTGTGTAGACACAACAACGTTTACAGTTTTAAAGCAAGTAAAAATACTGACTCATCGTCAGGTAGCACACATGTGTGTCTATGTGTGTGTATATACGATGTGTAAGAAACAGGCAAGGAGACAACTACCTGAGAATCCGACGTAGGCATAGAACCGATAACATAATATTTATTACGACGATACTTATAACCCCACATACATAGGATGTCGATTATAGACGATATACCACATCTGGAGTATGATTACCGTTCTCAACATGTTATCATACACCCAGTATATAACAATTGGCAGATCTCCAGACAACGATATTACTGTGTGAACTGAAGGGACGAGTGTAAAAACTTTCAACCGTTGTAATTTATTTCTAGTTTTAATACATTCTTCACATCTTCTGTACTTTTCTCACTAAATACAATCCCTCTCGACTCATGGTTGATTATCTCTTTAAATTTAAATCTTTGATTCGTTAAGATAAAGAGTTTAAAGTCGTAAGTAATTGAGGTCGAAGAGGGTGATGACACAAAAACTCAAAAGTTAACATACCCATGAGGTAATAGTTTATAAAATTGAGTAGTTTTATAATGAATATTATACGGATCTTAATCCTTATTTGTCATAAAAATAAATATAGGATGAAATAAAGTTTTTCTTAAATACTTACGAAATTTTAATGTATTGTATATTGTCCCTTTCTATTTATAGTCTTAATAACTTAATTTTTTACTCACACTGTTTCAATTCTCGGGTAACGTTCAAGGGAAGGGTCCGATCGTAAATCATGTGTCGTCCATGAGTTATTGATAACTAACTATTATTTTCTTTTGAGATAATTTACAAAAAGATACATGGTGTAGACCATAGATTACCGTTATTTTCGGGTTAAAGAAAAGTAGGAGTGTAAGTGGTACCTCCACTTAAGAGAAGAATAGGGGTAATATGTCTACGAATGTGACTCGAAGTTTCTTCGATTGAATAGGTAGTCACCATTTCAATTCGATGTTCGGGTCGATCAGATTAAGGACCTGAAAATTGGTGACGTCGGAGGTTTTAATTAAGAGATCTTAGCGACGAGTCCTTTTGAACCATCTTTTGTTTCTTCCGGTGGAGTCGTAGTGGAGTCGAGACAGTTTACTTACTTTCTTGGTTACTTAAGCCATCTGGTGTATAAAAGTAGAGGAACCGGAACTTATTCAGTACAAGGGAGACAGACAATTTACTTCCGCCCCGTTTGCAAAAAGTGTCAAAGGAAGTTGTGCTATTACTGATCAATCTGATAAGGTAAAATGTTTGTTCCTGGAGTTCTAGTCTCTCAATTCCCCTTATGTCTGAATGCAAATGTTATCCTTTTAATTAATAAACTATTTTAAGTAGTTGAGTAATTATCTACTATAGAGGTTTCAGAAACTCATTGTAGGGAGTTCAATGAACCTCGAGAAGTCAAAACGAAGAATTACTGATGAAAGTGGGTATTCACTCTCGGGTAATACTTGATGGGACTAATGCTAGTCTCAGTTTAAATTTCTTGACTTGACATGAAACTAATAAGTCATATGTTTATCACAAATCGAAGTCGGAACCATCAAATCAGTGATTCAGTACAGGCTGAGAACACTGGGGTACCTGACATCGAGCGGTCCGAGGAGACAGGTACCTTAAGAGGTCCGTTCTTGTGACCTCACCCAACGGTGAAGGAAGACGTCCCCTAGAAGGGTTGGGTCCCTAGTTAGGGACCAGAGGACGTGACGTCCGTCTAAGAAATGACTGACTCGATTGTCCCTTCGGGTCAAGGTCGGAATGTTAGTCAATTTCACATCAATTGGATAAATAGACCATTCCTACCCTTCCACTTTTTTCCATTCTTTTTTATAAATAACTCGGGCATAACACACGGTCCGTGAAACACTTTCAACAGGACAAATTACGGGTCCTTCCAATCTACTCTGTCGTCTTGTCCTTAGAGTTAGGTTATAGTAAGAAAGTTTAGACAAAAACCTGGTATTTCTTCCGACACAGAGGGTTTTATCTTTGAAAACTTAACACCACGACCTCTTCTGATAACTCAGAGAACCTGTCGTTCCTCTAGTTTGGTCAGTTAGGATTTCCTTTGGTTGAGACTTATAAGTAACCTTCCTGACTACGATTTCGACTTTGCAGTTATGAAACCGGTGGACTACGTTTCTCGACTGAGTGACCTTTTCTGGGACAACGACTCTTTCTAACTCCCGTCCTCCTTTTCCACCACTGTCTCCTACTCTACCAACCTACCGTAGTGGCTGAGTTACCTCTACTCAAACTTGTTTGAGGTCCTCTATTACTTCCTGTTCCTTCGGACGACACGACGTCAGGTACCCTAGTGTTTCTCATCCTGTACTGAATCACTGAGTTGTTGAGACAAGAATAAATCTTTTGTCGTTATAATCAAAATTGAAGTCTTATTTCAACACTCCTAACTTGCCCTTTTTTTCTTTGCAGAAACTTTTTCTCGAAACATTTGGTATTTCATGATACGGGTGCATCTTGTTTCACGTACCAGAGGATTTCTAGTAAGATGAACATTGAAAGTTATACAGGTCTGAGTTCTAATAGTATAACTTCTATAGATCAAGGAAGACACCCGAGGGTTTATCTCAAGACTTTTTTATGTAACCCCCGTAGAAAGTTAAGGTTAGGGAAGAGGGAAGATGTATGTAGAGGTGGGTGTTTGTTGACAGGATTTGGTTTGGACAGAAGAGAGATGGAAGGGGTCCTGACGGGTCACGATATCTCTTTCTCCTCGGTGTACCTAACGATATGCAGATAACAATATCAACTCACATATCGTCCTCTGTAGGTCCTTCATGAAAAGTTCTGTAGACTGACGTAATTTTAGTAGTGGGAAGATAAAGGGATATTTGACTTAAAGGATGTGTTTGACGTTCGTTCGACGGTATTTTAAAATCTAAGGTAGACCGTTCGGGTCGTAACACGTACCTAAAGAGATGGGATTCACTTCCCATAACAGTCTAAACTTGGAAGGGGTCTCTTTGACCCTGTGGTTCGTGTTAACCTCTGTCCTCGACACGTACGGTTGGACACCACAAGTAAGATTTACCTACTGTGTACTTGAAGTTTCTCGTAAAATGTTACGTGTCGTATTTTCTTAAGTTCAGTCCCCACCGACCTTGACTTTCTGTTTTGTTTGTAAAGGTAAACGATCCATCCCTCACTTGGTTAACGTCACTCGGGGGGAACAATTTTAGTCCCGGACCTCATTTTTCACATCCCTTGTACGGCTCGAGTAATAACACGAAGGATCATTTCACCTGTTTTTCGTATAAAGACTTTACTACAAATAATGGTATAGCACATAAGAGAATTCTTCGACTTGTCGACGACAGATTGGTGACAGAATTACCTTTCGTTTAAATTCTAAAACCTTCGAAAACCACCATAACCCACAACCCTCCGACCGTCCCTCTTCCCCAAAAGAAGGAAAGATAGAGGGAAAGAAAAAAAGAGAAAAATAAAGAAAGATATCAAAACGTTTCTGAAATGATGATCTACTAACTAACCCAATACATTGATTCAGTCACATTTTCGGAGTTCACACGGTTCTTGTCTCTTTTTCAATCTTAAATCCGTTTCTACTCTTTAAAATGAAACGGGTTTATTGATTTAGTGACTAACGAGGTTACTAGTAGGAACTCTCCTTACCACAATAGTAAGATTGTCTTTCCTTCCCTTTGACTTGTGGCTCAAACGTCTGAGTGAAACATTTGAGTGACTTCGTATCCTAGTAGTGATTCAGTTTGAAATGTCAAAGAAAAGAATGGGTCAAGTTTTTGTATTTCTACGAAACCGTCTTCGTAGACAGTTTAAGAGTTCTGATAGGTTTTCGTTGGACGAGTCTCTAAGTCGTTCGGTGTGGGTCTTATCTGTGTGTGTTTCAGGTTATTACAGTGTTGTGTGTTGTCTTTTCACCAACTCTCGGGTCACGCCATCGGTTGGCTACGACCCGACGAAACCTTTTTATCTTGTTTTAGAGACTTTCCTATTGACCATGGGTGTACCTCTCACTTCTCCGGGGATGCAGAAAGACACTATACCATGGTGACCCAGTTTTGTCCCTTTCCGCCGTCGAAACTGTTTTTACCATTTCTTGTCTTAAAGTCACCATAGAGTTGTTTCGACCTTTGTTAGGAGAAAGTAAAATTTCTTTCTGATTGTCTGTGTCTGTGTTTTAAAATTAATTCTTTTTGTAGACTCGTGTCTTAAAGTTAGAGGTCAACGTCCAACTTCCACGTCAAAAATTCGGAACTTAGATATTTGGACATTCATTCTACTTTTTCGTTTCTTTGTCTCGTTCCTTATGTACTGGTATCTTACTGGTTTTCTTCCGAGAGTTCCTTTTAGTTGCGAAATTGGGTCTTATTAAGAAGTAGTAATGATGTCTCCCAACACCACCGATGGTAGTTTCACTCTTACACAAACTCTGACTAACCCACAATAGTATGCGAAACCCCCTAATTCGGAGGGGTGTGGTACCGTTTACGAGTCTAAGTAGGGTAAAGGACTAAAGACTACTAACCAGGGGTAGTAGGTCGATATTTCTGGACCTAGTAGGGTCAACGTAAAACATCAATGTCCCCCGACTCGTGTAGACGTCGTGTCGTCACTCGTGACTTCTGGAGTTTCCTTTCAGTAGGCGTACTCTAGGCACTACACACAAAGGTTGCAGTTTACGCTAATTAAAAATTTGCCCGTGAACCCAAAATCCTCGTAGGTGGGTTCCGAAAGTGACCACTGACGGACTCACTACTAAAGTCAAGACGAGTAGTTCCCGTCGACCGGGAAGATAGGTGAGTGAGGACCTTGTTGGACTGTGGGTAACGTTCGACGAGTCGGGTCTACCTATTGCGATAGTCTAGATACGAACAAGTAATAGTAGAGGGGTTTGCGCTACAGTACCCTCCGTCTCTGCTTCGAACACACTTTTTAAGAGGTAGTGGAATGTGGTAATAATTAAAATTTCAAGGGGAAATTTTACATGTCTAAACTACATCTTATCTATAGTCTCGTATTCCAAATCTCAAGAGACAACGACAAAACGACAATCAGTGATTCAACACAGGTTGGGAAACACTGGGGTATCTGACATCAGGTGGTCCGAGGAGACATGAACCCTAAAGGGTTCGTTCTTGTGATCTCACCCAACGGTAAACGGTGAGGTCCCCAATCTGAGGAGACAGAGGATGTATTTACAAGTAGAGGACATTGACATACACCGTAAAGTAACTCCAAAAGTACTTCATCTTCAAAGTAAATATTCATTACGTCTTAACACGAAAAATATGTTGATTATAAAGTAATAGAACTTTAAGTCTTTACCAAAGTAAAGAAAGTAAAAAGACGAGGGTTTCCCCATAGTAAAGTCAGTGTACACTCACAAAAATCTAGTAACTATATGTCAATTCACCAAAACTCTGTGACTAGTCACTTTATCCATCATTCTTTTTTATACGATGAATTAGATAGACTAAAACTTCCAATCTTAAGTCCTAATTCTAAGTTTTGGTATCCTCGAATCACTACTAGGGTGATGTAAATAGACCTTCAACCACGACGATACCCGAAGGGACCGCCGAGTCTACCATTTCTTAGACGTTACGTCCTCTGTGTCCTCTACGTCCAAGTCAGAGACCTCTCCCCTACCGTTGGGTGAGGTCATAAGAACGGACCTCTTAAGGTACCTGTCTCCTCGGACCACCCGATGTCAGACACCCCAGTGTTTCTCAGCCTATGCTGACTCACTGATTGAATGTGTGTGCACACGCGTGTGTGTGTGTGCGTCACGACGATATACCACTCACCCATCTAGCCGATGTATAAAAATTCTCACGAGACATCTTTTCCGGTTCATGTCCTTATATTTATTCTTACTTATTTAAGACTTCGTCCAGACACGATGTCCCCTAGAACTCTTTCAAAGACAAAGAGTCTCCACATATTCCAGGTGGGACGTTAAAATAAATAACCAAGAGTTCGAGGGTGGAAGTTTGCATAACCCATTCTGATGTGAAAGTCCTCCCCGAAGGTTCTGGGACGACGGAGTTCGACTTCCTCCTTTGTGTCCACGTCTGTCACTCGTTCAGATAGGTTTTAGGGACCCGACCTTAATTCGTGGAATCCAAACACTGACAGTACGATTTATTGAAATGTTACCATTTTATTATTATTAAATGTTTTCCTTTTCGTACCCTAAATCTCAAATAAATACTTTTCTTTCTCCTTGATTAGACCTAATTTATCGGGAGAAGTCCATAATATATCTCTTCTCCCATTAGTCGACCATAAAGTAAGATGACGAAAATCTTACTCTTTCTTAAATTAAGTCGAATTTGTACGACTCGTGGTACATTTTCGAAGTACAATCGGACACTGACGAGTTCCAATACAATCTATAAATGCAACATGTTATGTTTTTCCTACAGACAATACGCTGTCACTTTAACCAACACTCCCTTTTTTTACTAATACCTCATACCACTGAAATTCCTATTTATAGATGGACAGATATCTTACTTAAATAAACCTTTCTCCCCTTAGATAGTATAGTGGAGAGTAGATTATATAACAGAAAAATTTAATTTTTTTTAAACAAACCTGGAGAGACTTATTTAATATTAATATCGTTGGATTTTGAAATCTAAAAGTATTGTACATACCACCAGACACTAGTGAAGGTAGGGAAGTAGTTTCCTTCATTTCGTCTAAGATCCTACTCTCTCGACAGAACGAGGTCTATTATCACTTTCGTCGTGACCTGAACCACCGTCTTCCGGACCTAATCGTAAGCTCGAGACGGTGAATGGTCGGTCCACTGACGTCCGTTTAACACACACACACACACATCTCTCTCTCTCTCTCTTCCTCTTCGATATACATTAATATATTGAGAGATCCAGAGTAAAGGAAGTGTGTATTTTCCGTCTATAACTTTTATTAGTCAGTTCGTTAATAAGACTTCCAATTTATCAAGGACCTTACATTCGAAGGTCGTGGATCTGACTACGGACCGTATATAAGTAATAACTTATTTACTATTTAATCACGTACACACACATATATATATATATATATATATATATATAGGTATTAGTGATCGTTTTTCTTACCTTTGACTACATTGGAGGAACCGGGGTAACGGGAAGACGTTGGTACTGTAAAGACAGACCCTTGAAGATTCTTACAGATTGTCCGTTTGAAGGATGATACCAACATCAGTACTACTAAGAACAATAGGGGCAGTGTCGTCGTAAACAACTCCAAATGATTCGTGGTCCGTGACGTGATTTACAAAGTGTACGAATAGAGAATACTAGGAGTGTTATCGTGACCTCCGTTCTTTTAATAACGGGGGTAAAATATCGACCCCTCTGGTTTCGATTTTCTCCGATTCATTGAAAACTCTTTCGAGTGTCGATCAATCACCACCTCGAGTCCTACTCTTACGTCTGTAGTCTCAGGTTTCGGGTCCGAGTACCCCTTCTCGTTCGCAAACCTCGTTTCTTCGGACATAAACTCCTAGACATACCGGGGCAGACTTACACTTATATAGCTGTGTTGAAGAACGTCGGATTTATTAGTCTTTCTATTTAGGGTGTAGTGTCCCAATAACACTCGTGGTTCATGTACTGATCAAATGAAAGGATACTTGTGACTTTGGTCCTGGTACAAGATGACGAGATGACATGAACAATCTATTTGTCTTAAACTCATTAAATTATCCTTTAAGAAGACATATTGGTCTTAAGACAACCTATTTAATTATAAGTGTTCAACGAAACATTGATATTTTGTGACGTTTAAGGTCATTAGGAGAAATAGTTGTTGTGTTGGTATCTAACTGGTTCTCGGAGGTCGAATATCTGAGATTCACTAAGGGTTTGAGAGAGTTACTTGGTTATGAAAGGTGTTATGTTTCCACTGAAACTAGTGGTGACCGGTACTTTAGTACTAGATCCGGAATATTATCTTCTACTCATCGACCAGTGGGATTAATGGTTGTCTACTAAGGTCTTTACTTGGAAAAAAAGTTCCTTCATCAACTTTTTAGTAATCTTTTTGTAAGTTTTACACCAGTTGTCGTCCCCGGGTCGCACTCCGAGTTTCGTTTGTCACCTTAGAAATCTTCGGATGAAACGCAAGGGTCCCAGTCCCCTCGTCTGTGTGTCGTCTGACGTCGTGACTCGGCGACGCCCTCGGTCTCCGAGAGGAAGTCGGTAGAACTTAAGTCGTCCTTTTTTTTCCTAACATTAAATTTTATTTCTTTTCACTTACACTATAACGAGTATTATATTTATAACGCTATTATTCGGTATAGTCTATACCGTAGAGTCGATGAGTTTTATTGGTACCCGTTTTGTATTAAACAGTTTACAAAGGTTAAGACTCTACTCTTTTACTTTGACACCGGTTACCATCGGACCTTGCCCCAGGTCTTTTTTATGTCCAATGAATGGAACTACGACGTCATTCATATAGGGACCCGAAAGCGGAGAACCTCGTGTGGCGTCTACCAGACTTCCGAATCATTCAAGGTCTTTTCTGGGTCGGGGCTAGTGAGAAGGATACACTTACTTATACGGTTTGTTCTACCTCCGACGTTTTTATAGCGTTCCTCAAGTTTAGAATCGAGTATTCCACACTAGACTGTATACCAAAGTGAACATTTAGGTAGTCATAGTCAGTTAAGAAAGTGAATTTTTATAATGCTATCTTGAGACTTGTGTTTTATCCCATCTGGTTCATCCCTGTTTTTCGAAATAGACCCAGTTTTTAAAGAAAACTAAGTTTGGACTTTATAATGAATTCTTTTATTTTTCTCCTATGACGTAGATGAAGATTTAAGAAAGAAAGTACCTTTATTAATATAAGACACAGTCTCTCACACACACGGACACCACCATTTCTCTGATATACGTACTATTCAGTGGAGTCAAAATAGACTGAGAGACGTTGGGATACCTGGCATCGGACGGTCCGAGGAGTCAGGTAACCTAAGAGGTCCGTTCTTATGACCTCACCCAATGACGCGGGAGGAGGTCCCATAGAAGGGTTGGGTCCCTAGTTTGAGTCCGGAGAATGCAGAGGACGTGACCGTCCACACAAGAAATGTTGACCTCGATGAACCCTTAGTCATTTCTCTCATAGACAGATCCTTGACCCAGTGACTTAAAGACAATGTCGAGATTTAGTCAGAGAAAGTCAAAGAAGTAGGTTCTAGAGGTAGTGTGGTAAGACTTGACCCGTATATAGTACAAGGTACCTGAGGGATTGTCCAATTGTCCAATGAAGTAAATTGGAGAAGTAATAATAAGGGTATAAAAAAACTGACACACCTAGTGTTGTTTGACACCTTTTAAGAATTTCTCTACTTATGGTCTGGTGGAATGGACGGAAGACTCTTTAGATATACGTTCAGTTCTTCGTTGTCAATTTTGGCCTGTACCTTGTTGTCTGTCCAAGGTTTAACCCTTTCCTCATGTAATTCCGACATATAACAGTGGGACGAATAAATTGAATATACGACTCATGTAGTACGTTTTACGGTCCGACCTACTTCGTGTTCGACCTAAGTTCTAACGGTCCTCTTTATAGTTATTGGACTATGGCGGGAATACCGTCTTTCACTTTCTCGGAGAACTTTCACTTTCTCCTCTCACTTTTTTGACTGAATTTTGAGTTGTAAGTTTTTTGCTTCTAGTGCCGTAGGTCAGGGTAGTGAAGATTATCTATCCCTTTGTTAAAAGAACCTGATGTTTTAGTAACGTCTACCACCGACGTCGGTACTTTAATTGTCTGCGAACGAGGAACCTTCTTTTCAATACTGTTTGGATCTCTCGTATAATTTTCCGTCTCTGAATGAAACGGTTGTTTCCAGGTAGATCAGTTTCGGTACCAAAAGGGTCATCAGTACATACCTACACTTTCAACCTGGTATTTCTTCCGATTCGTGGTTTCTTGATTACGAAAACTTGACACTACAACCGTTTCTGAGAACTCTCAGGGAACCTGACGTTCCTCTAGGTTGGTCAGGTAGGATTTCTTTTAGTCAGGACTTATAAGCGACCTTCCTGACTACGACTTCGACTTCGAGGTTATAGAACCGGTAGACTACGCTTCTAGACTGAGCAACTTTTTCTGGGACTACGACCCTTTTTGACTTCCGTCCCCCTCTTCCCCTACTGTCTCCTACTCTACCAATCCACCGGAGTGGCTGAGCTTCTTCTACTCAAACTCGTTCGAGACCATCGACCACTACCTGTCCCTTCGGACCTCACGACGTCAGGTACACCAGTGTTTTTCAGTCTGTGTTGACTCGTTGACTTGACTTGACTTGGTTCTGCTTTTTTATTTCCTAAGTATTCTTCGGTCGACGATCCACCTCTATTCTCGTATCCTACACCCCACTCTTCTGTCGGAGTGGGATATGTGGAGAAACAAGGGACCAGAATGAAAATACATTTCACGTAGGACCGTGTGCGGTATTTGTGGTTGAGACGAAGAAAGAGAGGGATATACACGCTGAGAGGTCACGGTTCCGATCTTAAGTTTAAGTCTGGACAACTGAATTTTCAGTTACTTATTAGAAAGAAAGAAAGACGTCTCCTACACTCGTCCTGAAGGGACACGTCTTCTACTGAATCTTGTACGGTTTTTTCTCTGTCGAGCCTCCGTCCCTTGGTCGTTATGGTCCAGGAGGGGTCCCGAGTGAAGGCTACTTAGTGTCTCATTGTCCGACGTTCTGGCTGACTATTTCTTGTAGCGAAAGGCATAGGGCAAAGACCACTAATATTTTTTCATACAGGACTACGACTTATATTTCGTTCCGAAACATCTCCGAATCCAATTCCTATAAAGAATGACATTTTATAATTTTTGTATTAACTATATCCAATAAAGTGTCTCTAGTATAGAGGGGTCCATTACTTTGTAAGGTAGAGACCTTTATCGTTTTATTTTCATTATAGACGATCATTAGTCTCTGTTTTATAGTCGATGTCAAGTGACACACTGACACGAGTCAACAAAGGCTGGGAGACGCTGGGGGACCTGACACCGGGCGGTCCGAGGAGACAAACGCCTTAAAGGGGTCCGTTCTTATACCCTCACCCAACGGTAAAGAAAGAGGTACCCTAGAAGGGTTGAGCCCCTATCTTGGACGTAGAGAACGTAGAGGACGTAACCGTCCGAGTAAGAAAATGGTGGAAATATGACGGGAGTTGTTCGGTGACAATTGTCATACCACGTAAATGTAGGTTATAAGAGACTACGTATATATCACATTTAAATCTCCCTCGTATACATATACATATATATATATACATATACACTTTTATACTTTGACCCTAGTATGACAAATATGTAGAAACATAAGACGAATTTAACAATTACTTTAAAAGGTCTGAAGTCAGGAGGTAACAACCCATACAACCGACACAGGTTAAAAAAATTGGTAGTATTTGTTACGATGTTCTCGTAGGACCATGTATTAAACCGTTTCGGAAAGTCTTTCTATAAGATCCATTCGAATCTCGTACAATCCTCACAAATGACACACGGTTTGTAACACGAAACCAAACGCTCGTAATGGAGTCTGGAACGGTTTTGGAATGCTCTATTAGACACTAATTATAAAGGAAAATGTCTATTCTTTTGACTCATTCATAGAACGGGTTCAATTTTTTTTTACTGGTCTCGGTTCTAATTTATATAGGTCAGACGGAGGTCTCGGATCTGAAAAGTAATCTTACTACGGTACACAAGATTGTAAGAGGGACGAATTTTGCCCTAAAGGGCGGTGTAGTCTATGTACATGTTTTGGAGAGACTAATCTGTCAGGTGGGGCCTGTCGGACTTTTCTGAGTCCTTAGACTTAGAAACCAGAAGACCCGAGTCCCACAGTAAGTGTACATTGGTGGATAAGATACTCCACCATCGTGGTTTGTCGGGGACTCTGGTGAGACCGTATTTCCTATAAATGAAGTGTGTGACGATATGAATTTTGTCTATTGGTCGTTCCAGGATGACAAATGGTGTACCTTGAGACGAGTCACAATGCACCGACGGATCTACCCCCCGCCCCCAACCCCCTCTTACGTACTCACATATACATACCGACTCAGCGAAACGACAGGTGGACTTTGATAGTGTTGTAATAATAACCGATATGGGGTGTTTTCCGAAGGGACCACCGAGTCTACCATTTCTTAGACGGACTTCACGTCCTCTGAACGCAAGGTAGGGACTCAACCCTTCTAGGGGACCTCCTCCCATACCGTTGGATGAGATCATAAGAACGGACCTCTTAGGGGTCCCTGTCTTCTCGGACCGCCCGATGTCAGGTACCCCAGTGTTTCTCAGTCTGTACTGACTCACTGTGTCGTGTATGGGGTATTTTCTATTTTTCAATTTTTTATTTCTGTAAATGAAGTTCTTAGGACTGTCGTGTTGGATTGTTTCGATGTGACGTCTACAAAGATGTTCGAGAAGCGGGTTTCGACTGAAAAGTAGAACAACGACTTCCTGTACATAGAAAGAAAAGATTTGAATATAAGAGCAAAGATGTTTTTATTAAACAGTAGTAGTTCACATATTGTTTCGAGTAGACACTTCTAATACTCCTTTGTATTCTCTAAATATTAGTAATTGTCATAAACCCTCTTATAATCTTAGTGACCACAATGTTTTTGTTCAAAAATTATCGTGGGGGTGATATAATACTTTTAATCTGAAGATGAGGAACGAGTGTATACTTCTTTCTATGTTTGTTTTGCACCATCTGTCTTAGGGGTTTTCGCTGGACCGAAAGAGGTCCTACCTCCTATCCTACACATTGCCGCTGACTTACTGTGTTTTCCCCAAAATTAGGTACCCCCGAGTTTCCACCCTTGGTCGTACGTCGGTGGCTCCCCTCTGAACCACGTTCCCGTCACGACCCTCCGGTACCCTGGGTCGACTTCGTCCCTCTTGAACTCTGCCCACAGTCACTTCTGAAGGACCACCACTCTTGACGACCTAATCTGGTATCGGAGGGGTCCCTTCCCGCTCCTTGAGGAAGGGCGTCCTGTGATCCTTGGTCTGTCTCGTGCGGTCACTCCCGGGCCGACTTCCGCCTTTGGGACGGGATTGTCCCCTAGCTGACCTCTTGGACGTTCCAGAAGATAGACCTCAATGAAAGTAACGTCATTATATTGGGAAGTCCCCGCATCCTCTCCGTCATCCCCGCCTCACGAATTTACAAACTCACTTGGATTAAGACTACCTTCCACGACCTGGCTGTAGGATTCTCTGTTTTCGAGGGACGACTAGGTGTGTTGTAACCGTTCTCTATACAGAGGGGTGACCCGAAGTGGTTTACACAGGGGTCAGGACCGCATTTCCTCTTCCTTTCGACACAGGAAAACGGGGAACTGAAGGCCGAAGAGGAGTAACGAAAGGATGTGTTTTCCCGACAGCCAAAATTTGTGACCGGGAATGCGAGGGAGGGGACGAGTGGGGTGGGGTGGGGTGGGGTGGGGTGGGGTTGTTGACGTCACGAGGCAAAACTTCCCTGGTGTCTCTTCGAAAATTTCGTGGGTAGACCCTTCATAATTTTATTCGTTTGACGAAAGTTTCCGACCACACACCGTCGTTCAGAACCGGAGACAATAAGAGAAAGGATGTACCTGTCTACATTCCTTACCTACTCATAATTATTTACCTAGCCTCACAGTAAGGAGGGATGGGAGACGAAGATACAGAACTTGTCCTCGAAAGTCTCGTCGTAGGACGAGGGAAAGGTAAGAAGAAATAGAAGGTAAAGGAAGGTGTGGAGAGGAAGGTTTCTTATGAAAGACAGGAAAGATTTTAAACAAACCTTGCACGGTCCTACCCCCCCTAGAGTCAGTGTCCTTAAACCTCAAATCTAGAAGTCCGTGGTCTGTGAGACGGTCAATTAAGTCTAGAGAACACAGAGAGTACGTAAAGAGGACTCAACGACCAAAAGACAAAAGAAATGAACTTAAAAACGTCTTCATTGGAGTTTCACAACCCGTCCAAGAAGTACTTTTGGTTTGTCTTTGTAAGTAGACTCTAGGTCCAGAAACTAGAAGAGATGTTTGTCTAGAAGAGAAGACACATTCACACTCCCAAATCGAAAGATAGAGAGAGAAGACGAGTTCGTTCTGTAGGGACCATACAGGTGTAACAATGGGTAGAAGGAGAATATCTTTCGGAACGAGAGCGATACAGGGTAAAATAGACGAAAAGATCTTCTACACACTCGTCCTACTTACGACGAACATGTGACAACCCGACTCATCTGGACTGGTTGGGACGGAGGGTAGGAACACCTAAGTCTAGAGTCTCTCCACTTTGAAATCCAATTTTGTTATCACGTCGTCCACCCTGTCTCGGAATGGACCCAGGATCGTGACTTAAGTCCCTATGCTCCGTATTTCTCTTTCCGAGGAAAACTGACGAGGAGTAAAACACGTCACTAACAATTGTTTTAAGGGACGTACAAGACTGTTACTTGTATAGGTCAATGAATAAAGGATATCTTTCGAAGAGAATGTGGAGTTACCTGAACCCACTTTTGTTCCGGACTGTACACCGGGGGCTTCCTAAGTCTCCCGCAGGACCGACGACGAACGGAAGCCTCCAACCTTGAACAAAAGGGGGAGACACAAATTTATTAGTTTGTTTGTAGATGAGGTACTGTCTCTCAACTTAACCAGTCCTTCATCAACAATGGAAACTAAAGGACGGGGAAGTAACGTCTGTTTTCGGCCGATATATCAATGGACGTACTGCACACCACACGTAACGTCTGGTGTTACATCCATTCATTACTTAGGACACTCTTAGACTCACTGGGCTGGGTTCTGGGGTGAGTGTTCACCCGTCTGTTGGACCTCGGACATTTGTACGACTAAAGTTCAATGACTTTTCCTTAAACATTTTGTAATTTTAGTGGATTTTCATCTTGTGTTACTGAGAGGTTACTTCTTACTAATAAACGTACCGTTTCTTCTTCTTTCATTAAACTGTGTATGTTGGGGATTCCCATTTCGTAGTAGTTCATGTTCTTTATGCGGAGCCACTTATTAGTGGAGGACTTAGGTGAATGACGGGTTCTCAGAGGACGAAGTCCTGAACACATAGAGGTGTCGAATGGGTCGATCGTTCTCTTTCAAAGGAACTTTTTCCTGGACTGCATTTGAAACATTATATCTGCTCGACACTATTGGAGAGGTGCTGGGGTCCTTCTTTACATAGTGAGACAGACGTCTGTGAACCGTGTGACTGAGGGAACATGTCGTGAAGGTTGTAACGCCGGCTTAACAGCTGAATCGCGAACCAATCAGGAAGTCAAGGATTTGTCTTCACCGAAAACGGTCCTCACGGAGAGGACTTGAGGTGCTAGTGTAGGAAGGACCCTATATCGTCGCGATCACGTCGGACACACGACAGACAGCCAGTCACTTTAGATGGGGTACAACACCCCATCTAAGATGGGACCGGGACGGACAGATCTAGATCATGGTCGGTACCTTACGGACCTCAGCATAGGACCCAGAAGATGTGTCCCTGGTTCAAGGACCGGTTTTGCTAGACTACGGAAAGTAATATTAGTTAGTAATAGTGTACCAGAAATAAAAGTAAAATTGAGGGAGTATTTCATCTGGAGGGTAAGTCGACCCAGAGGATGTATTTCCTCGAGAATAATACTCATATGTTTCATTCAGTATCCGAATATTTCTCTAACGGATAACGGGGTCTCAGGGAAACGTAGGTATATGAGTTGGGTGTAGTTATATTAGGGGAAGGATATATTGAGCCTTACCGTTCTGGGTAAGACCTGTACTTCCTCAATCCAAGAGAGTTTCGAAAGAAAAAAAAAAAAATTAAAAAATAAAAAAAAAATTAAAATTTTAGAAATTAAGAATGTACGCAAGGGTTTGTACTTGGGGGGAGGGTGGAGGGAGGGGTGTTGTAGAGAGACCCAGTAGGGGTACGTGGACGGGGTTCGTTCGACGTGGGATGCAGTCTGTACCTGACCGCAAAGTTAAGAATGTACTGTCATATGTACAATCTTAAGGGTAAGAGGGTTTAGTAGGGTGGGAGAGGGAGAGGGAGACTCAGGTTTTCAGGCAATATGTGTAGACACAGAAAAAAGGACAGAACGTATGTCCCAGCAGTAACGGTAGAAGGATTTAAGGTATATATACACAATCATATGACATAACCACAAAAAGAAAGACCGAATGAAGTGAGACATATTAACCGAGGTCAAAGTAGGTAGAGTAGTCTTGACTAAGTTTACTTAAGAAAAATTGCCGACTCATTATGAGGTAACACATATACATGGTGTCGAAAGAATAGGTAAGTAGACGACTACCTGTAGATCCAACAAAGGTACAGGACCGATAATATTTGTCACGACGCTACTTGTAACCCCATGTACACAGAGAAAGTTAAGACCAAAGGAGCCACACATACGGGTCGTCACCCTAACGACCCAGTATTCCATCAAGATAAACGTTAAAAAATTCCTTAGAGGTGTGACAAGAGGTATCACCGACATGATCAAACGTAAGGGTGGTTGTCACATCCTCCCAAGGGAAAAGAGGTGTGGGAGAGGTCGTAAATAACGAACGTCTAAAAACCTAGCGTCGGTAAGACTGACCACACTTCACCATGGAGTAACACCAAAACTAAACGTAAAGAGATTATTACTCACTACAACTCGTAGAAAAGTACACAAACAATCGGTAGGCATACAGAAGAAACCTCTTTACAGATAAATCAAGAAACCGGGTAAAAAACTAACCCAGCAAATAAAAAGACCTTAACTCGACGTATTCAACGAACATATAAAAACTCTAATCAACAAACAGTCAACGAAGTAAACGATAATAAAAGAGGGTAAGTCTTCCGACAGAAAAGTGGAACGAATATAAAAGGAAACAACACGTCTTCGAAAATTAAAATTAATCTAGGGTAAACAAATAAAAACGAAAATAAAGGTCTTAAGACCCTCCACCTAGTATCTCCTAGGACGACACTAAATACAGACTCTCACAAAACGGATACAAGAGGAGATCCTCAAAATATCAAAGACTAGAATGTAAATCTAGAAATTAGGTAAAACTCAAATAAAAACACACGCCACAATCTTTCACTAGATCAAAGTAAGAAAATGTTCACCAACTGGTCAAAAGGGTCGTGGTGAACAATTTCTCTAACAGAAATGAGGTAACATATAAGAACGGAGGAAACAGTTTCTATTCCACAGGTATACACACACCTAAATAGAGACCCGAAAGATAAAACAAGGTAACTAGATATACAGACAGAAACACGGTCATGGTATGACAGAACTACTGACACCGAAACATCATCTCGGACTTCAGTCCGTTCAACTAAGGAGGTCAAGGTAAGAAGAAAGAGTTCTAACGAAACCGATAAGCTCCAAAAAACATAAAGGTATGTTTAGAACTTTAATAAACAAGATCAAGACACTTTTTACACCGACCATCGAACTATCCCTAACGTAACTTAAACATTTAACGAAACCCATCATATGAGTAAAAGTGATATAACTAAGAAGGCTAGGTACTTGTACCATATAAAGAGGTAGATAATCACAGGAGAAACTAAAGAAAGTAGTCACAAAATATCAAAAGATATATATCCAGAAATCAAAGAAATCCATCTATATAAGGATTCATAAAATAAGAAAAGCAACGTTACCACTTACCTTAACAAAGGAATTAAAGAAAAAGATGAAAGAGTAATAAGCACATATCCTTACGTTCCCTAAAGACACACAACTAAAATATAGGACGTTGAAATGATATAAGTAACTAATCGAGATCATTAAAAGACCACCTCAGAAATCCCAAAAGGTACATCTCCTAGTACAGTAGACGTTTGTCACTCTCAAAATGAAGAAGAAAAGGTTAAACCTAAGGAAAATAAAGAAAAAGACGAGACTAACGACACCGGTTTTGAAGGTCTTGATACAACTTATCATCGCCACTTTCACCTGTGGGAACAGAACAAGGACTGAAATCCCCTTTACGAAAGTTAAAAAGTGGTAACTCCTATTACAAACGACACCCAAACAGTATATATCGAAAATAATACAACTCCATACAAGGAAGATAAGGACGAAAGACCTCTCAAAAATAGTATTTACCTACAACTTAAAACAGTTTCCGGAAGAGACGTAGATAACTCTATTAGTATACCAAAAATAAAAAGTTAAACAATTACACCACTTAATGTAACTAACTAAACGCCTATAACTTCTTAGGAACGTAGGGACCCTATTTCGGGTGAACCAGTACCACATACTAGAAAAATTACACAACAACCTAAGACTAACGATCTTAAAACAACTCCTAAAAACGTAGATACAAGTAGTCACTATAACCGGACATCAAAAGGAAAAAACACTGTAGAAACAGTCCAAAACCATAATCCCACTACCACCGGAGTATCTTACTCAAACCTTCAAATGGAAGGAGACGTTAAAAGACCTTCTCAAACTCCTCCTATCCACAATCGAGAAGAGCTTTAAAAACCATCTTAAGTCGACACTTCGGCAGACCTGGACCCGAAAACAAACGACCTTCTAAAGACTAATGTCAAAGTTAAAGGCACGAACACTACCCAGACAATTCTAAAAGATAAAGAAGGACCAAGTCAAAACCTTTTAACATGAAAAGATTCTTAAACAGGTAAAGAAGGTGCAACAGGTAAAATAACCGTATGTTGACGACTATCATCAGAGAATACTAGGAAACATAAAGACACAACAGACAACACTAGAGAGGTAAAAGTAAAGATTAAAATAACTAAACTAAAAAGAGAGAAACGAAGAACTACTCAGACCGATTCCCTTAGGTGCCTTCGAATAGGTGTTCGGAGGGTTCTGTGGTGGACGGAGTACAGAATTGACTTTAAAGAAGGACCTCTTTTGATACGTATTGGTCTTCGAGTACCAATCTTATGACCGATGAACAGGAAAGGACAATCACAAGTTGAATTGGTAGGAGAGTGAGGGTGCACGTCGAAAAGATGTGATAAAGTGTCTCTATCGAAAAATTTAACAAAATAAAGTGTCTTTATCGAAAGTTTGATAAAAGATCCTGTAGACTTTGTACGTGTGTGTGTGTATTTGTACGTGTCTCGGAAGGAAATTTCCGGTGACTCACTGAATTTTGTCAGCAAAACAAAACGAGTATCAAAATACCCCTCTCGAACCGACACACCGAGGAGAGACTAGGACTACCATAGGAGCACCCCATAATTCGACTATCAATTCTGAGGAGAAGAAATTAATAAGAAGTAAGATCTTAGATCATTGAGGTACGAGGAACCTGAGAGCGGTGTACTAGAGTGGTCCCAGAGAGGTGCACCGAACCTGAAAAATACTTACTACTAGAACTCTACACGAAAATGTGTCTACGAATCTTAATATTCTAGTAAAATTTTCTGGGGTTTTACTTTCACAGTTCCGAAGAAAGACTGACTCAGAGTCTTTAGGGACTTATAGGGAAGAAGTTGTAAGATAATAAACTCATTCAGTGTTTCCAGTCAGGTCAAAGTTCGCCACCCCTCTTTGTCTAAGGTGGAGAACTGGTTTCTTACTGTATATCCTTCCTTTCCCTAGCTACCACTGGTAGAACCTATATTTGATCATGTCTCTCTTACGGTGTGAAGGAGGTGCTCACAGTGTAAAAGGGTGTCTCCACATTTCTGGTTACAGTAAACATGGAGTGAAAGAATGTTTCAAAATAAAACTTTCCCAACGAAAAAAAATAGAGTGCCTCCAGGTGAATAAGTATCTGAAGTCTATATTTAGGTACTCTCTGACCTGAATCGATAGATAGATAACTACTGTTTGTGATACGAACTGAAGTTTTGAGGAGAGACGATTCTCATATACATCTCTTGGTTCAACAGATAACTTGAACAAGAAGGGAGTTCTATTCAAGAGAAGGGTCCACGAAGATTCAAGAGGGTTTGAAGACCTTCTAGGTAAAACGGTCCAGTGGTTTGCGCGGATCTGCAACGTCCGAGGTTTACCACTACCATCAGACCCGAGTTCGACTCTGGGACGACGTGTTCAATCGGTCGTGTGTAAGACCGCGTAGACGTCGACGGGTCGTTCGTGATCAAGGGTAAGGAAAGGAAGAGACTGATACATGATTCTGTATCCAATTTATGACCTAATACTACGGGTGAACGAACACGAGCACGATTCAGTGAAGTCAGCACAGGTCGGGAACCACTGAGATACCTGACATCGGGACGGTCAGAGGAGACAGGTGTCCTAAGAGGTCCGTTCTTATGAACTTACTCAAAGACACGGGAGGAGGTCCCCTAGAAGGGTTGGGTCCCTAACTTGGGTGTAGAGGACGCAGAGGACGTAACCGACCGTCCAAGAAGTGATGATCCCGATGGACCCTTCGGGTACTGAGGGTGAATGTCTACCGTTTTTTTTTTCGATTCTCTGGACGGGTTCAATGCATAGGTCATCCATGATGTCAACGTTGAACTTGGGTTCAGAAGGTTTCGAATCAGATCTCAAGAAAGTCGATGTGGTTCCAAATCGTTTCACGTACATAAGGAACTTAAGGTTCCATCTTTTATTTCTTGTCTAAGAAGTTACCTTTCCTTATATCATAATTCTTTTTACCCTACAGTCCCAACCACCTCTACCCGTAATTTTGTCTTCATCGTCCTGAAAGGACCACCCGGACACTAATTCTTAGACGGAACGTTACGCTCCCTGTAGTCAAGTTAGGGACCAGGTCCTTCTAGGGTGGACGGTGCCTCGTCGATTCGGGTACGCGATGTTGAGACGCGGATACGAGATCTCGGGCACTCGGCGTTGATCACTCTGATGCGTAACGCTGATGACTTCGAGCGGTGGATCTCGGACGCCAGGTGTAGTTCTCTTCGGTGGCGTTACTCTTTGGGTGTGTGGCGTTCCTTCTCATCGGGGGTGAGAGGTGTTGTTCTCTTTTCGGGCGTGTTTCGTTACTTCTGGGTCGGGTCAGTTTTTAATTCTTTTTTTTTTATCTTCATCGTATGATATTTTTAGTGTAGTGGATGAGTAGTCAAAACGGATCGTGATTGAAATAATGTAAGGGGTCTTTATCATAAGGTCTCCTAAAATAAGGACGTTCATATATGGTTCCCACGAAAACTACAAAGGTCACCTTTTATAGTCACTAAGAGCATCTATTAAAAATCGGAACACGTCGGGTGAGGTTGAGGGAAAATTAGAGAGTGTAGGACGAATGTCACTTACCTTACGGCTTCCGGTAGATCGGGACAAGACGACTAGAGGGCCGTCCTGCAGTGACGACACATAGTCAATGATCCACACCCAAAGGAAAACGTGGTCGAACAGACGGAAGGGCCCCTACTTTACTTCGAAAGGGGCTCCTGTCTTGGGTTATAGTAACGGAGACCGGACCAGTCACAACGACGTTCCGGTCACCGTCGGAAACGAAGGTCGTTGTTGTCCGACGCATAGGTATTGTTTCCACCGTCCTCCGACACTAGACCGGTAGAAGTTGAGACAGTAAATCGGTTCTACCAAAGGTTTGGAACGGGTCTCGATAGTCGGACCCCAGAAACCACCGGGATGGTGGACCACATATGATTACCCATATGAGTTCTTCTCAGATCCAAGTGGAGAGGAACTGGGGAGGTTGAGGGAGAGTGATACGACTATTTCCAATGAAGGAAAGGAGTGTACCTGTTCCCTTACCGTTGGGTAAGGTCATAAGAACGGACCTCTTAGGGTGTCTGTCTCCTCGGACCACCAGGTGTCCGGTGTTTCTCAATCTGTGCTAACTCACTGATTCGTGTGTGTGGGAATGAGTTTGTAGGTCTCCTATAGACGTTCTGTCACTCACTGGAATCCGGTGTTTACATATATAGTGAAACTTTACGTTTAGGTATTTTTAACCGGTTTTAGTGTCGTAAAAATACGATAGGACTTCGTTCTTTATTTATTCACAAAGTATAAGACACTACTGAAATAAAATTCAATATTTAATATAATAAATTCATGTGATACGAATAATTTTATATGTGCAACTTCAAGACCTTTCTTCATACTCTTAAAAGAGGAACTTAATTGAATTGTCGAGGAAGGATCCCTTTATACGGACCATCCCAGACCACATTATTATTTTCATCGAGGTTGAGACGGCCGTTTCATAAAGCAAAATGAAAGTGGTTTTGTCCCTCCCCACTTTCCTCTTGTGTGTGTGTTACAAGTGGATACATTTTATCTCCCTAGTAGTCAACGTAGGTTAGGTCAAATGAGTGAAAAATTTTATATGTTCACTATACCTTAGAAATATTTTTAATTACTTTTGTTAGTTTATTTTTTATTTTTAGTGACTTTCAGTTCTTGATGTATATTCACTGTAGAGTGTATATGCACTGTTGGTACAGTGTGTGTGTGTGTGTGTGCATATATATGCATACATATCTGTATTGTCGACATTTACGGAACCCTAAATATAGGGAGATCTGGAAAGAGTCACTTCTTCTTGATTTTTCGGAGAACTACTTTCACTTTCTCCTCTGACTTTTTCGACCGAATTTCGAGTTGTAAGTCTTTTACTTCTAGTACCGTAGACCAGGGTATTGACGTACCCTTTATCTACCCCTTTGTCGCCTTTGTTACAGTCTGAAATAAAAAAACCCGAGGTTTTAGTGACGTCTACCACTGACGTCGGTACTTTAATTTTCTGCGAAGGAGGAACCTTCCTTTCAATACTGGTTGGATCTGTCGTATAAGTTTTCGTCTCTGTAATGAAACGGTTGTTTCCAAGCAGATCAGTTCCGATACCAAAAAGGTCATCAGTACATACCTACACTCTCAACCTGACACTTCTTTCGACTCGTGGCTTCTCAACTACGAAAACTTGACACCACAACCTCTTCTGAGAACTCTCAGGGAACCTGACGTTCCT
>SJYO01026388.1:12633551-12796752 GCA_006410555.1 Capra ibex | reverse complement strand
ACCGAATTTCGAGTTGTAAGTCTTTTACTTCTAGTACCGTAGACCAGGGTATTGACGTACCCTTTATCTACCCCTTTGTCACCTTTGTTACAGTCTGAAATAAAAAAACCCGAGGTTTTAGTGACGTCTACCACTGACGTCGGTACTTTAATTTTCTGCGAAGGAGGAACCTTCCTTTCAATACTGGTTGGATCTGTCGTATAAGTTTTCGTCTCTGTAATGAAACGGTTGTTTCCAAGCAGATCAGTTCCGATACCAAAAAGGTCATCAGTACATACCTACACTCTCAACCTGACACTTCTTTCGACTCGTGGCTTCTCAACTACGAAAACTTGGCACCACAACCTCTTCTGAGAACTCTCAGGGAACCTGACGTTCCTTCAGGTTGGTCAGGTAAGATTTCCTCTAATCAGGACCCTAAAGAAACCTTCCTGACTACTACTTCGACTTTGAGATTACGAAACCGGTGGAGTACGCTTCACAACTGAGTAACCTTTTCTGAGACTCCGACCCTCCCTAACCCCCGTCCTCCTCTTCCCCTGTTGTCTCCTACTCTACCGACCTACCGTAATGGTTGAGCTACCTGTACTCAAACTTACTTGAAGCCCTCAACCACTACCTGTCCTTCCGGACCCCACGACACTAAGTACCCCAGTGTTTCTCAGCCTGTGCTGACTCGTTGACTTGACTTGACTCTGGAAAGAGACACACACACAATCCTGAAAATTGTTTTAACTCTTGAAACGTCAAGCATTAAAAGATAAAAATTAATTATCTCGTACTTGTAGTGAGGTATAGTTATTTGTATGTAGACGTAAAGTTTTATAGTCTGGTGTAATTTAACTTTTACACGGAAATTCATTTCCGTGAATGATCAGTTCGGTCAGAAACGATTATTACGTTAACGGAGTATAAGACACGGAGGACTGCATTACAGCATCCTCCATGTATGTAGTAGATACTTCATAAGAACGGACTTTACAGATTGGACTTAAATTAATGTTTCTTTGTCTAATTAGGTCTTAAACCTCGAAAGAAATTCTTTCGACTCGACCTGACAAGTTTCCCAAACTATAGTACTTTTCTGTCCCCTTGTCACAAGATCTGACTCCCATTGACTTCTGTTGTCAGCTCCGGTACTCACTTTGAAGTTGTCTTAACCCCAGTCGTTTTTTCTTGTTCTTTAAAAAATCCTATTAAATCTACAAACACTTATTACATTAACTTAATTACTACTAAAATAATCCACACCATTACCACCACACTTTCTCTTATGAGAATAAGAACCTTCTCCGTACTACTTACTTCATCATCCTCTATGTTGTAGTACTATAACCATCGGACGAAAGTCATCCCAATCGTTTTCACTTCTTACACGTATATGTATATCTTCATCTATCCCTCTCTCTTTCTCTTCCATAACGGTCAACAATTGTCTATTAACACATGGTAAGAAAGTTGACAAGACACGCGAACTTGCCTCTTCCGTTACCGTGGGGTGAGGTCATGAGAACGGACCTTTTAGGGTACCTACCTCCTCGGACGATCCGACGTCAGGTACACGTAAACTTTATAAAGTTTCATTATATGTATAAGTGGAAATATATATTTATATATTATTTGTATAGAGATAGGGTTAGGGTAGTATAAATTACTGGTTTACACTAAGATAATACATCTAAGTGTTATTAGATTGTTTAAGAACTAACAGTTATGAAGTAAATAAAATTAAAAATTGATTTCTCTTCAAAGTTTCTTAGGAACATCATTTAACAAACGTGTATAAAGATTGATAAATCCTATTTAAGGATCTTTGTTAACAAGTTGGTTCAGGTTCCTGTAAAAAATTCAAAAACCGTGACGTTGGATTTTGTGTTAATAAACTAAGTCAGGACTTATAAAAGCTACCGGGAGTTAAGGGTCCTGGATTATTAAGAGGAATTTTACCAATTTAAACAGTTTACTATTCTGAAGATTACGACTATAGGATAAAAGACCCGACAAACCATTTTAGTCTCGAGAGTCAAGAACTGTTGTGGATCATTGAAATACACGTATTGGTACCTGTAAAGTTAGAGATGGTTTTTGACGAAACAACATTTGAGTTCGGAGGGACATCTTGAATCCTTAACAGTCAGTGGAAAGGACATGATAGGTAGACAAGAATTTTTTACAGACAGAATTAATAACCGGCGTTGTATAGAAACCTGTGATAGGGTTGTTTCCACCGTGACGGGACTGGGATGGCTTCTAATCTGGCTCGTCACACGGTCTCAGTAACCGTGGCACACTCTGTGGAGACTTCTGTCTCAGACTTAGAACAGTGTCGGAGTTGGTGACGAAGGTTCCTATACAGAAGGTTGTGAGTGATACACTAGGTATGTAGTACGTTTGTTGTGAATGAGCCGTCGGGCTTATCTTGGAATTGGTCAGAGTCGCGACAAGATTGTCCAAACCAGATAACTTGTTCGGCACGAATGGCAATATTAAGTAAGTCTACGTCGATTAAGTAAGCTCACACGTGAGAGAGAGAGAGAGTGTTTGTGTACGTGTGTGTGTAAAAGGGGTGTGAACTCGTACACCCTTCATAAAAGGTTCTCGAGTGAAACCGATTCACTGGTTTTTCCTTTCAAACTTTTTTTAACTGCGTTAGGAAAATTCATCATATAAAGACGGTGATCTTCACTTTAACAACTGGGTTCTTAGGTCCGTTTAAGACAAAATCGACCTAGGGAAAGTTTATTGTTATCAGTTCTTCCGAAGTTTATTGATCTTAGTTTCAACGGTAAATACCTTCGTGACTCTATTTGGGTACGTACGAAGTCCGAAGAGTGTTCGACATCCTAGTTATAAAAAAATAATGACCAAGATTACACCATGGGTTCGGGTCCAGTGCAGCTGATTATTTCCTCAAATAGGTTTCTTTTGTCTATTGTACAAGATAACTTTGGGAATCACGGAAAGGTTTCGTTGATAAAAAGGATTCTTGAGTACCATCTAGGTTCAAGGTCACGGAGAAACGTCACCAAAACCGACGTGCAAAACGTAACTTTCATGTAACCGGGACCAGGAAAGTAACTGAGTATACCATGTTGCGTATTGAAGGATCGACGATTCCTGGGTACCACCTTGCAAGGAATCCCAATCCGTTACATATTCCTCGTGTGTCCCATAAGTATAGGGTCTTTCCCTGTGTACTCCGGACCTAGTGGACGTGCTTGATACATTGGAGTCCATTTAGAGTATTGAAGAGTTTTGGTATCTAAGGTGTAAATATAAGACCGGTGGCAAATGAGTTTGGGTGTTTCAATGACACACCTCTCCCACCTTTTGAGACTTAATGTTATCAAGTTGTATATAAAACAAATAATAAGTAATACTAATATGTCACCTTCACTCTTTATCTAAATTCCCTGATCTAGAGTATCTGTCTCACGGATTACTTGATACCGGACTCCAAGTACTGTAACATGTTCTCTGTCCCTAGTTCTAGTAGGGGTTCTTTTTCTTTACGTTTTTTCGTTTTACCGACAGACTCCTTCGGAATGTTTATCGACACTTTTCTTCTCTTCGCTTTTCGTTCCCTCTTTTCCTTTCTATATTCGTAGACTTACGTCTCAAGGTTTCTTATCGTTCCTCTCTATTCTTTGGGAAGGAGTTTCTAGTTACGTTACTTTATCTCCTTTTGTTATCTTACCCTTTCTGATCCCTAGAGAAGTTCTTTTAATCTCTATGGTTCCCTTGTAAAGTACGTTTCTACCCGAGTTATTTCCTGTCTTTACCATACCTGGATTGTCTTCGTCTTCTATAATTCTTCTTCACCGTTCTCATGTGTCTTCTTGATATGTTTTTTCTAGAAGTACTGGGTCTATTAGTGTTACCACACCAGTGAGTGGATCTCGGTCTGTAGAACCTTGTACTTCAGTTCACCCGGAATCTTTCGTAGTGATGTTTGTTCGATCACCTCCACTACCTTAAGGTCAACTCGATAGAGTTTAGGATTTTCTACTACGACACTTTCACGACGTGAGTTATACGGTTGTTTAAACCTTTTGAGTCGTCACCGGTGTCCTGACCTTTTCCAGTCAAAAGTAAGGTTAGGGTTCCTTTCCGTTACGGTTTCTTACGAGTTTGATGACGTGTTAACGTGAGTAGAGTGTGCGATCGTTTCATTACGAGTTTTAAGAGGTTCGGTCCGAAGTCGTTATGTACTTGGTACTTGAAGGTCTACAAGTTCGACCAAAATCTTTTCCGTCTCCTTGGTCTCTAGTTTTTTGTAGGTTACCTAGTAACTTTTTCGTTCTCTCACGGTCTTTTTGTAGATAAAGACGAAATAACTGATACGGTTTCGGAAACTGATACACTCAGTATTATTTGACATCTGTTAAGACTTTCTCTACCCTTATGGTCTGGTGGACTGGACGGAAAACTCTTTGGACATACATCCAGTCCTTCGTTGTCAATCTTGACCTGTACCTTGTTGTCTGACCAAAGTTTATCCTTTTCCTCATGTAGTTCCGACATATAACAGTGGGACGAATAAATTTAAGATACGTCTCATGTAGTACTCTTTGTGACCCGACCTCCTTCGTGTTCGACCTTAGTTCTAATGGTCCTCTTTATTGTTATTAGAGTCTATACGTCTACTGTGGTGTGAATACCGTCTTTCACTTCTTCTTGACTTCTCGAAGAACTACTTTCACTTTCTCCTCTCACTTTTTCAACCGAATTTCGAGTTGTAAGTCCTTTGATTCTAGTACCGTAGGCCAGGATAGTGAAGTACCGTTTACCCCTTTCTCACCTTTGTCACCGACTTAAATTAAAACCCCCGAGGTTTTAGTGACGCCTAACACTGACGTCGGTACTTTAATTTTCTGTGAATGAGGAACCTTCCTTTCAATACTGGTTGGATCTATCGTAGAAATTTTCGTCTCTCTAACGAAACAGTTGTTTCCAGGCAGATTAGTTCCAATACCAAAAAGGTCACCAGTGCATACCTACACTTTCAACCTGATATTCCTTTCGACTCGCGTTTCTTGACTACACAAACTTGACACCACAACCTCTTCTGAGAACTCTCAGGGAACCTGAGGTTCCTCTAGGATGGTCAGGTATGATTTCCTCTAGTCAGGACCCACAAGTAACCTTCCTGACTACGATATTTCGACTTTGAGGTTATGAATCCGGTGGACTACTCTTCTCGACTGAGTAAACTTTTCTAGGACTACAACCCTTTCTAACTCCCGTCCTCCTCTTCCCCTACTGTCTCCTACTCTACCAACCTACCATAGTGGCTGAGTTACCTGTACTCAAACCCATTTGAGACCCTCAACCACTGCCCGTCCCTCCGGACCGCACGACACCAAGTACCCCGATATTTCTCAACGTGTGTTGACTCGCTGACTTTACTTGACTTGACTTGATTACTTCATGGAATTAAATTCACTCTCATAAATCATATTTGTAAATTTACTAAAAGACCAGATAAAAATTCTTTTCTAGTTGACTGTATTCTGGATTTTCTTCTCAGAATACACTTCAATGAAAATTTGGTATTCAATATTTCCTTTTGAAATAACCGTTTCTTTCAACAAAACTTTTAAAATAGTTATTTTCTAACAATTATTTCATACACGATAATGGATATATTATGTTTTTTTTGGTACGTATAGTCCATTGAAACTTCTTTTAGTCTCCGTGTAAATAAAATGAAGAAAATTATATTTAAATAAATAAAATTAACATTCGATTAATGAAATGTTATAACATAACCAAAACGATATGTAGTTGTACTTAGGCGGTGCCCACGTGTGTTCAAGGGGTAGGAATGGGAGAGGGTGGAGGGAGGGGTATGGTAGGGAGACCCAGTAAGGTCACGTGGTCGGGGTTCGTAGGTCATAGTACGTAAGTACTAGACCAGCGGGACCAGACCGCTAAGTAAAGTGTATACTATAATATGTACAAAGTTACGGTAAGAGGGTTTAGTAGGGTACGAGTGGAAGAGGGTATCTCAGGTTTTCTGACAAGATATGTAGACACAGAGAAAACGACAGAGCGTATGTCCCAATAGTAATGGTAGAAAGATTTAAGGTATATATACTCAATCATATGTCATAACCACAAAAAGAAAGACCGAATGAAGTGAGACATATTATCCGAGGTCAAAGTAGGTGGAGGAATCTTGACTAAGTTTACATAATAAAAATTACCGACTCATTATGAGGTAACACATATACATGGTGTCGAAAGAATAGGTAAGCAGACGACTACCTGTAGATCTAACAAAGGTACAGGACCGATAGTATTTGTCACGACGCTACTTGTGACCCCATGCACAGAAAAAGTTAAGACCAAAGGAGCCACACATACGGGTTTTCACCATAACGACCGAGTATTCCGTCAAGATAAAGGTCAAAAAATTCCTTAGAGGTGTGACAAGAGGTATCACCGACATGATCAAACGTAAGGGTGGTTGTCACATTCTCCCAAGGGAAAAGAGGTGTGGGAGAGGTCGTATAACGAACATCTGAAAACCTAGCGTCGGTAAGACTGACCACACTTTACCATGGAGTAACACCAAAACTAAACGTAAAGAGATTGTTACTTACTACAACTCGAAGAAAAGTACACAAACAATCGGTAGACACACAAAATCCAACCCGGTCACCCTCTGGAATAAGGTAGGAGAAGGTGGTCTCAACTACATAATAGACCGACACTGGTACCCAGATCTCAAGTCACCGTCGTCCTGGTCTGGGGTCGATAAGGTGAATCTTTAACATATTGAAAACCGTGAATGAAATTACGAGACTTAGAGAAATGGACGTATTATCCCTATTTTTTAGGAAAGAAACACGTAGGACACTGACTAAAAAAAAAATTGGGTAATTAAAAAAAAAAAAATGAAATAAAATCAAATGTTATGACATAACCAAAACGGTATGTAACTGTACTTAGGTGGTGCCCACATATGTTCGAGGGTTAGGACTTAGGGGGACACTGACTAAAAATAAGTCTTGACTGTAGGTCCGGGGGTAAACCTTATTGAGAGTTCATAATGAGGTCGATGTCTTGAGGGTCTTCCTCCTCGGCTCCAGAAATAACGTTTCCGTGACATTAAGTCGAAGAAGAGACGGATTCGGACGAAAGGAGTGGAGAGTTTCCGTAACAACGGTTCTCGTGAAGGGTTGTGTAAATGACAAATATTTAGAGTCTTGAACATAATCCTCTCGGGTTTGATACTGTGTAGAGAAGGTATTTGTACCTCCTTTGTAGACACAGTATCCCTAAACACTACGATTCATATGGAAGGTCTTATGTAGTTTTGGTCTTATTTGTTCTTTTGGAACCACTAGACCAAAGACCGAGGAAGTCATTGAAGACGATATCCTAGAATTGTTTGTTGTTGAATTGCTCTATTCTCTCGTAGACGATAGTTGGCCTTCAGGGGTGAGGGTCTTCGTTAAAGTCACAATGAACAAAGAGATCTAAACGAAGGGGAAGGGTATAGTAAATAAGAACGAAATAGAAGGTTTATGTGTCTGGTACAGACACCACCCTAGAACCAAATCGGAGTTTTAGCTGAGTGACAGGTAGAAGATGTTAATGTGGGGACCAAGACCATTGTGACCAAGACCAAAATAAAGAGGGAGTTTCGAGACATACGACGTAAATTAGGTTAGAGTGGTGACAGACATAGGAGTTGGTTTCTAGTCTTGGATTGTGTCTCCTACCCTTCTGAAGTTCCGACTAAAGTTGACCGAGTCCCTTGTTCCCAGAGTCTTGTGACTCTTACGGTTTTTTGTGGGTTCACCGTAGATTTGGGGAGACAAATCTTTGTCTCGGAAATCCTGATATAAATCGTGTCCCGTAATAGAGGAGGGTAAAATGACAATCAAAAGCAGACAAGAGAGACCTTCGACCAAGATAGTCGATAGGTTCTTTTACTACCTTGACAGAGTTTCCATAACGACTATAGGTGGAAGGGGTCGCAAAGGTGTAAGGAGTTCAAGGTTCACGAAGTCAGTTAATCCACTGTTGTCTGCCACTGGTAGGTCTGTGGAAGACGGGGTCGACGACTCGGTCGGTACGAAAAGGTCTACTTTTCACATTTCATCTTCCGCATGGGGGAACTGTCGTGAGTGAAACCGTCTTTTTCCGGAAAAACTTCGGGTCCACAACGGTTGACTTGAGAGTTTAACACCCCAGGTTATTGTCAGGTCTGTTTGGTGATCATCTAAGTTACACAAAAATTTTCCCAAATCTTGTATGTTTGAAAATTTATTTGAGGAGACACCATGCTAGAAGTAAAAGCTTCACGGAAACATTTGTGACCGAATAAAAGGGAAGACAAGACCGGTGTGGTCTTCCCTCCTCAGGACACTTGAGTGAAGTCCTGACTCAGTCTAGGTAGGGACTTTGTTTCAAAACTTGTTGCATCACCACCAATATTTACAGAATAACAAAAAGCAAGTGTTGAAATTTTTTCTTTAAGGTTACAAAGATCGGACAAAAAGAAAAAAAAATTAAATTTAATCATAGAGAGTTGTTTTAAAGATCCTCCAATTCTAAAAAGTAACAGAGGTCATTCATCGTTTTTTTGGCTTTGCTTTGTGGGTTGTCAGAAATCCACTTACGTTATAATTAAAAAGTACTCTATAATTATAAAGTACGTTATAATTATAAGGTGCTCTTTGTGACCCGACCTACTTCGTGTTCTAACGGTCCTCTTTATAGTTATTGGAGTCTATACGTCTACTGTGGTGGAAATACAGTCTTTCACTTCTTCTTGATTTCTCGGAGAACTACTTTCACTTTCTCCTCTCACTTTTTCAACCGAATTTCGAGTTGTAAGTCTTTGATACTAGTACCGTAGACCAGGGTAGTGAAGTATAGTTTATCTACCCCTTTGTCACCTTTATCACCGACTGAAATGAGAGAACCCGAGGTTTTAGTGACGTCTACCACTGACGTCGGTACTTTAATTTTCTGTGAATGAGGAACCTCCTTTCAATACTGGTTGGATCTATCGTATAATTTTTAGTCTCTGTAATGAAACGGTTGTTTCTAGGTAGATCAGTTCCGAAACCAAAAAGGACACCAGTACATACCTACACTCTCAACTTGATATTTCTTTCGACTCGCGGCTTCTTAACTACGAAAACTTGACACTACAACCTCTTCTGAGAACTCTCAGGGAACCTGACGTTCCTCTAGGTTGGTCAAGTAGGATTTCTTTTAGTCAGGACTTATAAGTAACCTTCCTGACTACGACTTCGACTTTGAGGTTATAAAACCGGTGGACTACGTTTCTTGACTGAGTATACTTTTCCGGGACTACGACTCTTTCTAACTTCCACCCTTCTCTTCCCATGTTGTCTCCTACGTTACCCATCTACCGTAGTGGTTGAGTTTCCTGTACTTAAACTCAACCACTACCTGTACCTCCGGACCGCACGATATCAGGTGCCCCAGTGTTTCTCAGTCTATGTTGACTCACTGACTTGACTTAACTTATAATTAAAAATACTACACATGTCCAGTACCTTTAGAAGTCAGGTAAGACTTCCTCTAGTCGGGACCCTAAAGAAACCTTCCTTACTACGACTTCGACTTTGAGGTCATATAACCGGTGGAGTACACATCTCAACTGAGTAACCTTTTCTTAGACTACGACCCTCCCTAACCCCCGTCCTCCTCTTCCCCTGCTGTCTCCTACTCAACCGACCTACCGTAGTGACTGAGCTACCTGTACTCAGACTCACTTGAGGCCCTCAACCACTACCTGTCCCTCCGGACCGCACAACGTTAAGTACCCCAGCGTTTCTCAGCCTGTACTGACTCGCTGACTCGACTTGACTTGACTTGACTTGTCCAGTACCTTTAGAAGTCAATTTCCTTTATATAAGACGTAGAAGTATACCTAATAAAAGGATTAAACGGTCATTATAATTCAGTAATTCGTTTTTGTCAACGAACTTACATCGAACTGATCCTGATTCCTCCGTAATGATGGACACAAATTTTAGTGGAGTACTGATTCTTCGTTTTGACCGTGTTCTAAGTAACTTGACTTTCTCCAAATCGTTCTACTTAAAAATAGTCCCACTAGGGACTATTTTGACATTTGATATAGACCGTACATTTGATATAGACCGAGAGGATTTACATCTACCTTGAATTGACTTTTTACTTGTAAAGACTTACAGTGTTTTTGTAAAACGAAGGTAAAACCAGTCTTTGTTCAGATTTTGTAAAAGGACGAAGAAAAGGTTTAGGAGACATACATTAAATATTTCATGATTTTTAATTTATTTATCACATATCAGGTATGAGACTATTTACACTTAACTGACTTAAATGTTCTAAATGTAAAGGATAAGGACGATTATAGAAAACTACAATGTAGTTATAAAAAGTTATTATTTTAACGTAATAACTTACCCTAAAACACGGGAATTCTTCTTTACTCTCCCTTTTTTCAAACCTTAATAGGAGGGTTGGTGAGGATATTAACGTACAAATATTAATATCCTTTTATAAGAATCTTTGGTTGAACCCATTTAGAACTCCTCAAGATATTTGGAAAGTGTTGAAAAACTTTACCTTTGTTATTAATTAAATGTCATTTACAAACAAAGAAGTACGAACACAAATTTCATAAAGAGACTCCCATCTCGATATCTTTTTTCTTTACCCAATTCTTTTAAATTTTATCGAGTATCTCCATTAAAATTTTGGAAAATTTTTCTAATGAACATCCATCTAAAGTCAAAACAAATTAAGAAGTAAATCCAACATTCAATGTTATCAACACGGATTCTCTACGTTACTCAATATAGTGTTTTTTTTTTTTTTTTTGGTTATCTTGTCCTCAGTCATTATACCCCCGTTCTGGTCCCTGGAATGGTACTCGTTCAATACTTTCGGTCGACTCAGGAGCCCCAGCACTAAAGGGTAGTAATGGGTCCAGAGGAGGACGAGGTTGTGAGACGTCAAGGAATAGGTGAACTGTCTGGACCGCACGCACACGCGTACGAGTCATGTGGGCTCTGGGTCTCCTGAATCGACCGAAAGTGTTGCACAAGTACCGTGAACAGTACGGGGGCAAAGGACTGAGGACAAGATAACGGAAAAGACTATATTGAGTAACGTAGAGAACCCGTGGTTCTCAAATAATTTACGGTTAAAAGAAACTTTTCTATTAAACAATGTAACGGGAACAAATTATATCCCGGTTATGCGATCACCATTACTTGGACGGACGGTTTCGTCCTCTGCAGTCTCTGAGTCCAAGTCAGGGAGTCTACCTTTCTGAGGGAGGCCACCCTTTACCGTTGGGTGAGGTCATAAGAACGGACCTCTTAGGGTACCTGTCTCCCCGGACTGTCCGATGTCAGGTACCCCAGGGTTTCTCAGCCTGTGCTGACTGGTGAGTACGTATTACGGTTTATAATGGAAGATATATTGTGAAGTGAAAAGTGGAGTAGAGGAATCTTGGGATAAGTCTATCTGTCCAGTTCGTAGTGGTTCGGGTAAAAACCTACTCATTTGACTCGGTGCGTTGTTGATTCACTGAGTACTGTCGATCGTTGTCTTATTCAAGTTCTTAAGTCCAGAGGTCTCAGGTTATTTTATTGGAGAGACAAACTCGTGAGAAACGTGTTTAATTTCTCACATGGACCGGTATAATGACGAGGAAACAAAGAAAGGGTGGTCCTATAGTACGTAGTCGTAAAATCCCCTCAACGTCTGTATAAACATGTCTTAAACTCTAGTCCCGACACCGAACCAGGGTTGGAGAGGAGGTTGTAGGATCCACTGGAACCCGATCACTAGGTGGGGCCCTTATTTCTAGATGTGGGTACTCCTATGAGAACCGTAATCCAATACAATGACGGACCCATACAACACCCTCGTTTACAAGTACCTCAGGAACTTATTTTCGTTATTTGAAATATTTATCTGAAGATGGCTTCAAAGAAAGTTATCTTTTTAACTCGAAAGGTTAGTAACGAAAGAGTTTCGGTAAAAACAGAGTGTAGAGAACCAAAGGTTCCTGTGTTATTCCAGTACTTCTGACAATAGTACCAATCAAGGTACGATGTAAGGGGTTTTCCGTCTCGACCACGGTCTAAGGACCTCTACACCCCTCCCCTTCTTGTCCTCTGAGTGTTTGCGAATACCTCCGTGATTTTATAAAATACACGAAAAGTATACAACTTTTCAAGTTTTGTTTAGTGTCAATAAGACATGGTTTTCTAAAGTTGTCTCTTTAAGAGATTTGAGATGTAAGTTCGATTCTAAATAAGGGGTATTGAACCGAGTATAAAAGTTCGGATAAAACTCGTATAAGAAAAAACACGGGGGAAGAAGTCGGGGTTCACCCCTTTGACTAGTTTGTGTAAGACATGTATGGAGACTCGGGTGTCTGAGTCGGAGGGTCGACATCGTAATTGGAGTGTTTAAGTCTCTGGTAGAGGGTAAAAGTTTTCATGTCGCCGAAAGAACTGAACTCTTTGTAGGGGTCTGTGTTGGTGATAAGAGTCGAACGGACTGAAAACGTAGAGACAGAGTAATAGTGACTGTGGTACAAGGACAGGTTAGTCCGGTAATCTATTTTTTGCCTAAAGAGAAATTATCATTATCTTTCTTGAAAGGAAGTCATCAGAACTAGAGAGAGGGGTGTAGTGTTAAAGTAGAAGTATAAGTTAGGACGTAATGTTGTCAACGGAATAAAGGGACAGTTCCAGGACTATCACTGCTCCACAGTCCCGTAGTAGTACAAAATTCACCCTTTTTTTTTTACCGAAATACATCAGACATACACTTCACAAACCGTCTACTTTTAAGTCTCTTCGACGGTTACCCCGTTTACAAATTAGAACCTCTTTCGGGAAGCAGTCGGAAGATACGTCGACTGTATCTCCTTCCCTTTGGTGTTTTTGTTGTCCCTTTATTATAATTTCCGACCAAAGGTATGTGGTTTTCTTTTCCTCTGAGTCTCGACTGAAGGTATAGGGCACAATATTAAGTAGTGTCGTCCTACATTATACGTCTACTGCAAAGGAGATACTTTGACCTTTTAAAGGCAAAGTTTAAACTCGTGTTTAAAGTTTTAGTCTACTCGTGTTTACATCGTTTTACAGTTTTACCGTTTTGCAGACCGATAAGAAACGTGAAAGTACCAATAGTAGGTGAATTCCAAGAGTATTGTGAAACATTATTACTCAGAGGTGTATAATATCGACTCTTTTCACTCTAGGTCCGGTCATTTCAGTAAGGAAGTTTGTGTGTCTTTTCGTTTCGGTGTTTAACTCAACGTGGAGGAAAAGAGTGTGGACGATATTTTCACTGGGAACCATCTTACGAAAAGAGCTTTTCTTTGACAGAAAGTCAGTTTTCGTAAATTTCGGTAAGATAGTCAGTTTGTTTAAATGATATTCTAGAAACATTGTTCCTGAGACTTATATACAAAATTTGGTTTAAAATTAAGTAAACATTATTAAACTTTTAATAACTATCCAGAAAGGTTTGAGTAGAAGATCAAAGTTACTAAGTTATTTAAAAGTACCGTATTAGTACAGATTAGTAAGACTCTTTTTCTAAAAAAATGAAGAATTATAACTCTGTATTTTTAGTATTTTGTATCGGGATTTAGGGATTTTGTTCCTTTGTTGAATTTATAAAGTCTCTTTTACATATAGTTGAATTTGTTCCAAAACACCCACAAAGTAAACCAAACAAGATACAAATTTAAAAATGAAACTATTAACACTCTCTTGATGAGCGTAGGTGGGATTCAAGGAGAGACAAGGAAAAAATTAATTTACACAGTAGACTTACAAAAATTGGTTGAATGGTTTTCAGTCGTGGTTTCTTAACTACGAAAACTTAACACCACAACCTCTTCTGAAAACTCTCAGGGAACCTGACGTTCCTCTAGGTTGGTCGGGTAGGGTTTCCTTTAGTCAGGACTTATAAGTAACCTTCCTGACTACGACTTCGATTTTGAGGTTAGGAAATCGGTGGACTACGCTTCTTGACTGAGTAAACTTTTCTGGAACTACGACCCTTTCTAACTTCCACCCTCCTCTTCCCCTGCTGTCTCCTACGTTACCCACCTGCCGTAGTGGTTGAGTTTCCTGTATTCAAACTCATTTGAGGCCCTCAATCATTACCTGTCCCCCCGGACCGCACGACGGCAGGCACCCCAGTGTTTCCCAGTCTGTGCTGACTTGACTTGACTTGGTTTTTTAGTAAGGGTACTATTAGCATGACTCCAGTCTCGAAGGTGCTAGGTTCGGATTGAACCTCTCTCTAAAGACGTCTCACCGATCTACGTCGTCTCGACCTTCTCTTAAACCCACTGTCAGTTCGTCCCTCGGCTCTCACACCGGTTCTTTGACACGGTTCGGACCAGACTTCTTCGTCTCGTTCTAATGACTTCTCCTCTTACACTTCGCTCCAGTTTTCAATTCTCCTTCTCTTCCTGTACTTTCAGATTTTCCAGTCATCCATCTGGGAGATCTATCTTGTCCCTTTCAGTCACTTCTTCTCTCTTATTCCCACCTTTACTACTTTGCACCGACTTCAAGGGTAAAGTCATCTCGGTCCTCCGACTTACACCGTGTTTTCTCGGTCAGTGTATCCCGGTTTATCCAGGTCTGTTTATTACGACTTTCTTTCTTTCGGTCCACTTCCAGTTATTTACAAGTGTACTTTCAAAAATTTTTTGTGACGACTAAGAGTTACGTCTTATTTCTATTTTATTTCTGTAAAAATTTTTATCCTTCTTCTTGAGGTTTTCTTGAGTGGTGATCGTCTGTGCGTAGTTTCCTTAAGGTTTCCGACAAGAAGTCTGCTTTCCTTTTACCAGGGTCTACCTTTTTATTTCTATATTCTTCCTTATTTCTCGTAGGTTTTTTACCATACAACCAATTGGATTTACTAATACTTTATTATATTGTTACCATCTCAATTCGAGTTTTGAGTGTTTTGTATCCTACGTCCCTTGTCCTATATTAACTCCCGTAAGGTTCTTCCACTCACTTCCCTATAGAGTCCTACTATTCGATATGACCTTCCTCTCCCGTTAATCGATTGTGACCTTGTTACACTAAGTTCTAGAAAAGAAGTACTCGACTCTTACAGACTCACTAAGGTGGTTTTAATAATAGACATGAACCGAAGAAAACTGATGTACGACTCATTCAATGACGACAGGTGGGGTACGGAACGTCGGATGTAGTCGACTTCTGTGAGTCAAGTAAGGTCTCTTCACAAGACGAAACTAGACGAGAGTTCGACGACGACGACGATTCACCGAAGTCAGGACAGGTTGAGACACGCTGGGGTCTCTGTCGTCGGGTGGTCCGAGGGAGTAGGGACCCTAAGAGGTCCGTTCTTGTGACCTAACCCAACGGTAAAGAAAGAGGTTACGTACTTTTCACTTTTCACTTTCACTTCAGTAAGTCAGCACAGGCTGAAAAGCGTTAGGGTACCTGACGTCGGATGGTCCGAAGAGGTAGGTACCCTAAAAGGTCCGTTCTCATGACCTGACCCCATGTAACGGAAAGACATTCTCGACCTCCATTTGAATCTTTGACTCGTCGTCACTAATCGACTCTTCGTTTTTTTATATTTATTTTTCGTTGAGGGAAATGATACTAAAAGGACGATCTGTAGATCTTGGGTCGGGGGTTGTGTCAGGACCAACAACCGGGTTGAGGTCATCCGGTCGGGTCACAAAAGGTCATCAGTCCGTTCTGGAACGGGTTTCTGAAGAGGTCCACTTTCCAGAACAGTTGAAAGTCTATTTGACATCGGTCTAACACTGGTACGTCAGGACCAGTGAGTAGAGGAGGGTCTTTGGAGATAGAGCGTCACCGGTCTAATCCCATCCCTACGTATATAGTGACCATTTAGATATTTCTGCGTATCCTCTTACTAGTTTTGTTCCGTCCTACTACCAATTGAGACCCTTCGTCCTTTTTTCTATACTAACTCTTCCCCTAGTGTTTCCGAAAATGCCATAACCAACATAAAAATAAAAAATTAGATCGACTACTTATCAGTTCACAAGTAAAATCCTATTTAGAAATGTAACAAGGACACTTAAGATATTTGTTAGTTTTGATTTTCTTCATACAGTGAATCGACGACATATGAAGGTAAAAAGAGAGTGGTTGAGTTTGATTGTCGTAAAGTACAAAGGGATCTTCGTGAAAGGGAAACTGACAGTATCAGATTTGGTCGCAGTAGAGAACGGACCTCATAATTTATCGAAGGGGTAAACAGAGAGACAAAGATACGGACAGGGAGATGTGACGTAAAAGGGGTGCTTTCGGTCTCACTGGGAAAATTTGGTATTCGACCTAGAACAGTGTCGAACAAGTTTTGGAGGTTCCGAGAGTGGGTTGAGGCTGTTTCGACCCTCAAGAATGATGGACATCGGTTCCGGATGTCACTAGACCAAGACAATGGAGAGACGAAAGTGGACGACCAAATGGAGAAGATAGAGATCGATGTACCCCGAGAAACAACGAGGAACTTAAATGGGTCGTTTGAGGATGGGGTTTCCGACCGAAAAAGTAGAGTTCTATCAGTATATCGAGTGAAAAGTGAAATAAGACTAAAGTTTAGTTACTGAAGATTAGTCTTTCAGGAAGGGATTTATTTGCAAGACAAATTTATAATAAGGGGACTGGACGAAATAAAAAGAAAAATCTTGAATAATTGTGGTCTGTGTATATAAATAAACGAATAAAGAAATGGACATAATGGAAAAAGGGTATTGATCTTACGTTCAAGGTATTCCGGTCCTTGAAACAGTCAAAACACTTGACAACTTGTCACGGACCGTTGTATCGTCCTCAAGAACATTATAGACAATTTGTTTACTTCCTATTAGGAAAAAATATGTTGAAGTTAGAATCGGTTTAAAGGGGGTTTCAGGATTCAAATGACCTGAAAGTACAACATATGAGTCCAAGAGTATTTACTATTGACCTCACCCTCAAACTCCATACTACGTCCCTTGGGTTTCGTCCACGAGACACTGCTGGACCTCCGTACTCCACCCCTCCCTCCCCAGTGTACATACGGATACTGACTAAGTACAACTACATACCATCTCCGGTAGTGTTATAACATTAATAGGAGGTTAATTTTAATTAATTAATTAAAATTTTTTACTATTGACCTTCTTACTATGATACAGTTTATTCAGTGAACCCCTTTTTTACTATCAAGTGTTTTCGTTCCCTTATATTTCTATAACCACTTGAGACTTTTTGACTTTTGAGTTTATAATCGTACTTTTACTTATTTTATCTTTTGACTTTCTAGGCTTAATACACAAATTCAGATTTTTTTTGTTTCTCATATTTTATATTAATTTCTTTTATTTTTGTTGATATTCGGTACGTACTTTACACACTGACTGAAATCAAATTCAGGTGTAGCGATCCTTTTCTCCGACAAACCGAATGTCTTATCTTTTTCTGTGTTGAAGTCGATACGGTCCGGTTATTGATATGAATTCACTGATACTTTTATTTGTCACTTTTCTATAAACTCTAAATTTAGTGAGATCTAAAATTACATAAATTAACTTTAGTATCTGATGATTTTTTTTTTTTTCCAATTAAAATTCTCTTTCTAAGAGAACCCTCTTTCTGTAGAACCCTTGTGTTTATGTGTGTTTTTTATGTTGGATGGTTTTACATATTCTGCGCTACTTTCGTAACGAGTCTTATTTTAAATATTCTCTTTGTTTTTTTCTCTTTTAACTTGGGTCCCACTCTTTTTATTTTCTTTATAATCGTACTTTTACTTATGTTATCTCTTAACTTTTTATCTCCTTTAGTTGTCTTGGTTTTCAATAAACTTTTCTAGTTGTTCTAGTTGTTTGGAACTCCATTTCACTGACTCTTTTTCTGAGTTTAATGACTTAGTCCTTATTTTTACTCCCGTAATAAATCAGAATGTCTTTTTTTTTTTTTGATATTCCTTTATGGTACTTGTTAATGTACGATTTCTAATTATTGATCTACTTTACCTGTTTCAGGATTCTTCTGTGTGAGATTGATTTGACTTAGTTCTTCTTTATGTTTTACATTTGTCCGGATATTATTTAATTCTTTAGTTTAATTATCGATTTTTGAAGGGTGTTTCTTTTCGGGTCTTTGTTTACCGAAGAGACCACTTAATATGGTTTAAAACTTCTTCTCTTAATTGTACTTAGGAAGTGTTTCAGAAGGTTTTTTATGTCCTTCCCTTGTGAAAAATTAATAAGATTTTAATTTGTTTCTATAGTGTTCTTTCTTTTGATATTTAGTTATAGAGTAAGTGTTTATGTGTCTGACCTTTAAGACTGGTCCCGTTAGTCTGTTCTTTTTCTTTATACTACGGAACTCTAACTTTTCCTTCTTTATTTTAATACACATAAACATCTAATGTACGAGGACATATATCTTTTAGGATTCTTTATGTGTGTGTTGGTTTTAAATAATTTCGGTTATTTACTCAAGTCGTTCCAAAGTTCCATATTTTAGTTATGTGTTTTTCGTTGACATAAAGATGTGTGAAAGTTATTCGTTAGACTTTTATTTTAATTCTTTTGTCAAAATAAATATTTCCACAGTTTCTTATTTTATGAATTCCTTACTAGAATTGTTTTTTTCATATTCTCCATGTGTAACTTTTTTATATTTTATAGTGACTTTTTTTAATTTCTTATGGATTTATTTATTTTTCTATAACATGTAAGTACTTAACCTTCTGAACTATGGCAATTCTATCGTTATGAAGGGTTTAATTATGATTGGAATAATTTTAGAGTCGATCGAAAAATTTTTAAAATAAATAAAAGTAACCTCCTATTAATGAAATGTTATAGCACTGTACTTAGCCGGTATCCACATGTACAACGGGAGGCAGAACTTGTGGGGGAGGGTGGAGGGAAGGGCGAGACAGGGAGGTCCAACAGTGTCTTGTGGGGTCGATCGAAAAAACGTCTTCGGTTGTTCGACTAGGAGTTTAGACATACCTTTATGAGTACTATAGATTTTGTAAAACTTTTTCACATTGGTTCAACCTCCTGAGTATAAAAGGTTAAAGTTTCGATGTCATGAATGGTGTTTCGATATCGTTACTTCTGACGTACAATGACCATATTCCTATTTGTCTAGTTTCTTTATCTTATTTCTTGGTTCTTTATTTAGATTTGTTAGTACTTATCAACTAAAACTGTTCTCACGGTTAGTAAGTACCCCCTCTCCCCCACCTCCCCCTGTTATTCGAAAAGTTGTTTACCACGACTTTGTCAACCTACATGTGTAACTTTTCTTACCTCAACCTAGGGTAAAGTATGACATACGTTTTTAATTGAAGTTTACTTAGTTTCTAGGTTTACATTTTCTATTTGATAGTTTGCGGATCTTCTTTTATACTCTGATTTGGAAGTACTAGAACTTCATTGTCAAAGGATCTACACTGTGGTTTTCATGCTCGTTGATTTCTTTTTTTATCCATTTAACTTAAGTAGTTTTAATTTTATAAAAAAGTAGTTTCCTGTGATAGTTCTTTATTTTTCTATTTGGTGTTCTGCCCTCCTTTATAAATGTTTGACATATAGGCATCTCCTAGATCGAAGGTCTTATGTATTTCTTGAGAATTTTATCAATCTGTTATTTTCTGTTAGATAAATTATTTACTTGTTTCTTAAACTTATCTGTAAATAAGTTTCTTGTATACGTTTACTGGTTATTCAAGTACTTTTTTACGAGTTATAGAAATCAGTAATATCTCTATGTTTAGTTTTAGTGTTCTATGGTGAATTATTAGTGAGTCAAGTCAAGTCAATGAGTCAGCACAGGCTGAGAAACGCTGGGGTACTTAGTGTCGTGGGGTCCGGGGGGACAGGTAGTGGTTAAGGGTCTCAAGTGAGTTTGAGTGCAGGTAGCTCGGTCACTACGGTAGGTCGGTAGAGTAGGAGACAACAGGGGAAGAGGAGGACGGGGGTTAGGGAGGGTCGTAGTCTCAGAAAAGGTTACTCAGTTGAGAAGCGTACTCCACCGACTTTATAACCTCAAAGTCGAAGTCGTAGTCGGTGAGGTTACTGTGGGTCCTGACTAGAGGAAATCCTACCTGACCAAACTAGAGGAACGTCAGGTGCCCTGAGAGTTCCCAGAAGAGGTTGTGGTGTCAAACTTTCATAGTTAAGAAGTCGTGAGTCGAAAGAAGTGTCAGGTTGAGAGTGTAGGTATGTACTGATGACCTTTTTGGTATCGGAACTGATCTGCCTGGAATCAGCCGTTTCATTCTAGAGACAAAAATTTATACGATAGATCCAACCAGTATTGAAAGGAAGGTTCCTCATTTGCAGAAAATTAAAGTACCGGCGTCAGTGGTAGGCGTCACTAAAACCTCGGGGGTTTTATTTTAAACTGTGACAAAGGTGACAAAGGGGTAGATAAAGGGTACTTCACTACCCTGACCTACGGTACTAGAATCAAAAGACTTACAACTCTAAATTCGGTTGAAAAAGTGAGAGGAGAAAGTGAAAGTAGTTCTCCGAAAAATCAAGGAGAAGTGAAAGACGGTATTCCCACCACAGTAGACGTATAGACTCCACAACTATAAAGAGGACCGTTAGAACTAAGGTCGAACACGAAGAAGGTCGGGTCGCAAAGAATACTACATGAGACGTATCTTCAATTTGTTCATCTTACTGTTATATGTCGGAACTGTGTGAGGAAAAGGATAAACCTTGGTCAGACAACAAGGTGCAGGTCAAGATTGACAACGAAGGACTGGACGTATATCCAAAGAGTTCTCCGTTCAGTCCACCAGACCATAAGGGTAGAGAAAATCTTAAAAGGTGTCAAATAACACCAGGTGTGTCAGTTTCCGAAACCGTATCAGTTATTTCGTCTTTATCTACAAAAAGTATTAGTGATCTACCAATATTATTCTGTGTGTTATTGTTCACAACGACTCCTACACCTTTTTAACCTTGTAAGTATGAAATGACGATCCTCATATTTACCATGTCGGTGAGATCTTTTATTAAGTCGTCAAGGAGTTTTTCAATTTGTATCTCAATGGTAGTCAAGTCAAGTCAGCGAGTCAGTACAGGCTGAGAAACGCTGGGGTACTTAGCGTCGTACGGTCCGGAGGGACAGGTAGTGGTTGAGGGCCTCAAGTGAGTCTGAGTGCAGGTAGCTCAGTCACTACGGTAGGTCGGTGGAGTAGGAGTCAGCAGGGGAAGAGGAGGACGGGGGTTAGGGAGGGTCGTAGTCTCCGAAAAGGTTACTCAGTTGAGAAACGTACTCCACCGGTTTCATGACCTCAAAGTCGACGTCGTAGTAAGGAAGGTTTCTTGGGGGTCCCGACTAGANGTAGGTCGGTGGAGTAGGAACCAGCAGGGGAAGAGGAGGACGGGGGGTTAGGGAGGGTCGTAGTCTCCGAAAAGGTTACTCAGTTGAGAAACGTACTCCACCGGTTTCATGACCTCAAAGTCGACGTCGTAGTAAGGAAGGTTTCTTGGGGGTCCCGACTAGAGGAAGTCTTACCTGACCAACCTAGAGGAACGTCAGGTTCCCTGAGAGTTCTCAGAAGAGGTTGTGGTGTCAAGTTTTCGTAGTTGAGAAATCGCGAGACGGAAGAAGTGTTAGGTTGAGAGTGTAGGTACGTACTGGTGTCCTTTTTGGTATCGCAACTGATCTACCTGGAATCGGCCGTTTCATTACAGAGACGAAAACTTGTATAATAGATCCAACCAGTGTTGAAAAGAAGGTTCCTCATTCACAGAAAATTAAAGTACCGACGTCAGTGGTAGACGTCACTAAAATCTCGGGGGGTTTTTATCAGACTGTGACAAAGGTGACAAAGGGGTAGATAAAGGGTACTTCACTACCCTGACCTACTGGGACGTTAAGGTGGGGATCCGTATATATGGGTTCTCTTGACTTTTATATACAAGTGTGTTTTTGGACATACATTTGTAAGTCTTGTCTTAATAAATATTATTGGTTTTTCATCTTTGTTGTGTCTACAGGTAGTTGACTACTTTCCAATTTGTTTTCCACGATGTTACCTAATAATAAGTTAGTATTTTTCCTTACCTCATGACTATATAAAGATGTTGTATTTACTTTGAACTTTCTTCACTCAGTGTTTTCCAGTGTCTAACATATTAAGGTAACTATACTTTACAGGTCTTGTCCGTTTAGGTTTCACTGTTTTTCAGTTAAGCACCGACGAATCTCCTCCCCTCCTCTAGTCTTCATTGACGATCTTCCCATCCCCCAAAGAAAACCCCTATTACTTTTTTAGGACCTTAATCGTTACCACCAACCTATTGGAAGACTTATATAATTTTCTGTTAGTTAACATAACCCATTTGTGTTAAATTTTTTGCTTAAAGTACTATACACTATACACTTAATTTGGACTTCAAATTTTTTTTAGACTTAGATCTCACATCGTTCTACATAGTTCACTTGACATATAAGACCTCATATAGTCGACATAATGTACGTGTATTACTCCCATTCCGCCTTCTTCTGTCTATCTTCAAATAGGGAAACTTTTACTTGTTTTACTTATTAAAAGGGGGGAGTCCGTCTTTTTAAGAATCCGTAGGTACTGTTTTTCCAATCACTGATAAAGGTCTTGACTATATCTGAAAAACTTTTTACTTTACTGACCACGAATCTATACGGTGACCACCAAAATTCTGATTTTTACGTTCCACTAAACTATGGATCTAGTATGAAAAAATAATTCGTTCGTTTTCAGTCCCGTGTCAATACAAATTAAAATTTAGACATGGGGAGGGGTCAGTCCGGGAAATCGGTTTCTCCACGACACTGTAAAAGGTAACGGGATCAATCGTACCAGAAGTCTCGACTCTCTTTTTTTAGTACAGTGGTTTTTTTTTTTTTTTTTTTCTCTCTCTCTCTCTCTTTCAAATTTTTTTCTGAAACATAAAATTTTCAGAGATGAAAATAATTTTTTTTTACAAAAATTATCAAAACACGAAAATGATGTCTCTTTTATCTATGAGTAAAGTCCTATCGTCAATGGAGGTCTCTCCTTCTCTTCCTTTTTGTTACTCTGGTCTCTTCATCTACTACCTCCGGAGATTAAAATTGTAATATAAAAATATTTCTATATCTCTTTCGACGTCGTAGAGACGAATACATTAAAATCACTGACTATATGTACGTAGAGAATAAAATTAAAGAATTGAAAAGTCAAGAACTTTACAAAGTTTTAGATTTTTCATAAAAATTTACTAAACTATAATTTTGTACTGTATACATAGTGACATTATAAAAGAGTTGGACTTGTGTAAAATATGAATTAAAATAAAAAATTTTTAAAAGGTCAACATTAATTATTATCGATTCAAGACGATAGTCGACCGTCCTTCAGGAATCTTTATGTAAGCTAGTCAGTACTTTATAAATAAGTCCTGGGTGTACCGTGGTCCACGGTTCACGATATTTTCAACGAGTGTTCCGTTTCAATTATTCTGTGTTAGAGACAAGAGTTTTTCGAGAATAGGATCACCTATTAAGTCTATCTACTTACGTAGTAGAGTTATGTTAAATCCTTCACGATCCTCTCTATGTACGCACCCTCCGTACCTAAGTCTCTTCCTTCACCTTTTCGTTTTAGGTAGTATGTGTGAGGGTTAAGAGGGGTCACTCAATTCGTGGTCTATGTAGTTGGGACCCACCCCTTCTCCCACATCACTCTGTTGTTTTTGCACAAATGAGATGGATTGTATTACTGGGGCCACCGCGTTCGACGTCTCTTAGACGGACGGTCACGTCCTCTGCGTACTCCGCACCCAAGTTAGGGAGTCAGCCCTTCTAAGGAGACCTCTTCTTTTACCTCTGGGTGAGTTTATAAAGAACGGACCTTTTAAAAGGTCACCTCGGACCTCCCGATATCAGGTACCCCAGTGTTTCTCAGTCTGTGTTGACTCGTGTGTATGTGATGTGATGGTTGTTTTTGTGTCGTATTACTGTGTTGGGTGACTTTCACCCGATGTTGATATTAAAAGAGGGGACATTAAAATATTTCGAAATTAAAATATACAAATGAAATTAGTTTACGATAAATCGGTCGACATTTTAAAGACGTATGAATATGATTCCTTTGTACAAACGTCGATTGTACATAAAAAGTGATGTATCTTTCGTAACACGTACATAATAAAGTAATTTAGTAGTATTGCATGGACCCTCTGTCCACGATAATCACACGGGTAAAAAGTCTACTTTCTGACTCGGAGTCTCTTTGATCTTTTGCACAGGTTCAGACGTCAAGGTAAATATATCTCGCGACTCAGTAGACTGGTACGATGTAGTTATAATGAATTTATTCCCTCTTTAGTTTCTAGATACCTTGGGTGATAATTGTTTCTCTTATGAAAGTAGTACTACGAACCTTAAGGTAGTTTTAAAATTTTAATTTTTTTTATCGGGAACTTTAGAAAACGGAAGAATATAGAATCTTTATCTCACGAATATATAAATTAGAAATCGAGATATTCACACGTTTCCCTTTGGTTGGGTTTTCGTAAGTAAAAAACACGAGTAATTGACCTAAACCAAGACCAGTTAATTTTATCAGACAGGTCCCCTTAAGGGACCACCTGATAACCAATTCTGAACCCGAAAGTGACGACACCTGAATCCAAGGTAGGGACCAGTCCCTTGATTCTAGTGTGTTCGGTACGTCACGTCGGTTAGTGTGTGTGTGTGCGTGTGTGTGTATAGTCCCCACTCAACAACACTAAGTCAGTGCACGTTGAAAAACTCTGGGGTACTTGACGTCGTGAGACCCAAAAGGACAGGAAGTGATAGAGGGACAAACGAGTTTGAGTACAGGTGACTCAGTCACTACGGTAGGTTGATAGAATAGGAGACGATGGGTGAAGAGGAGAACGGGAGTTAGTTCCCCCTCCCTACCCTACTTGACCCTTCAACCCTAACTGTATATATGTGATAACTATGATACATATCTCATGATTATTCTTGGATGACATATCGGGTCCCTTAGGGACATATCGAGTCCCTTAGGGTCACAAGAGACCACTGGATTTATACTTCCTTTAGGTTTTTTTTTCTTCCCTATATACATATACATATCGAATAAGTGACCTTTTCAGGGAATACGACCCTTTACAACTCCCGTCTTCCTCTTCTCCCGTAGTCCCCTTCTCTACCGGCCTACCGTAGTGACTATATTATCTGTACTTGAACCCGTTTGGAACCCTCTACCCCTCCCTGTCCCTCCGGACCGCACGATGTCAGGTACCCTAGCGTTTCTCAGTTTGTGCTGAACCGTTACCTTGTTGTTGTATCGACTAAGTGGAACGACATGACGTCTTTGATTGTGTTGGAACATTTCGTTGATAGGAAGTCATTCTTAATTGAAAAATTTTTAACCAGACGTGTCCGAAGAGTCGTCCGACCACCAGCTACAATTCTTTCTCAGGAATGACTCTGGATATGTGACGAAAGATTTCTTTTGAGTGTTCCTGTAGTAAGGAGTCACCACAGACCTGATCCCCCTGTGTCACGGTAACTGTTGGTCGTCCCACGATCTTTGTTTGTTTTTCTTTTCCGGACATATCAAATTATCGCTAGAAAGATGACTTCTGAGAATAGTCTTGGAGATGCAAGGGTTCCGACCCTCCTAAACGTCGTCCGAGTGGTTTGTTCTTGTGTTCGTGTGGTTTGTCTTCTTTTGGTGTGACCTTCGGTGGGTCCTCCGACCCCTCTATTGGTGGAGGCTCAACCTTACGTGTGCTGCTACCAGGGTTGACGAGAGCTTGAAACCCCCTACGGTCTGAGGACCCTGGTGTCCCTGACTTCGGAACCCCGACTGTTCTCTGCGTCTTCACATCTGCAAATCTACTTCGGACTTTCTTTCCTGGTTCGACGATAGTAAAAAATAATAACATTACCCAAAATCAAGTCCAGGCCCGGTTTACCCGAAGACACAAAGAACCACTGGAAGATACAAAGAACCGGTGGAAACCTGATGTGTGGGTGCTCTAGGGAAGGACAGAGCTGTTCACACCCTTGTTTAACCCAACTAAGAGGAGGTCTCTCTAGAACCACTATTTTGTTGTCCACCACGGAGAGTGTGTTTCCGCGAAGGAATATAAGGTCACTTGAAGCGAAGATGGGAAACGGAGGGTGGAGACGTACGGAGGGAGTCTGTGAGTCGATGTATATTGTAACGCAACACCCGAGAGTGCTGAAGAAGGTAAGAGATTATTTCTTACGAAACTGACTCCAGTACCCAGCGTTACTGTCACTGACAGGTTTCTCCGGTCCGGTTCCTACTCCCCCGTAGGTTGAAGGACTGTTAAGTAAAGTAACCTTTGCTACGTACTTCGTCCTTAAGATTCCCCCACAGGACTTAAACTTTTGAAGGGAGGGAAGGGAAAAAATTCTTGTGTCTAGTTTGTTTCCGATTTAAAACGATCTCAAAGTCTTTCGTTGTGAAGTTACCACTTAATGGATTCGTTTCACTGTACAAATAAGTGTCCCTGTTGATACCTTGATGTCTTTCCTTTAGGTTTTGTTTGTTTGTTTGTTTTTTCCCTATATACATATGCATATCGAATGAGTAACCTTTTCAGGGTCTACGACCCTTTCTGACTCCCGTCTTCCTCTCCTCCCGTAGTCTCCGACTTTACTGACCTACCGTATTTTCGTGAGACACACTTTTACGCATATCGTAACCCTCAATTCTTACCTTGATTTATAAATCAAATGTAAGTGATAAATTTTACGACTTTGGATGGTCCCTATTGATTCTAGTCTCAGATTAGTGTCAAACAAACAGGCTATTCCTACGTTAAGTCTTTTACTATGACACATACAACTTGTTAGAGTCTCTTTTGTCCCGAGGGTCCAAACCTCAAAGAATCTTCTCTCGAGAAGATATTGCCGAATCGTCAGGTACACCAACACTATAAAGGTCTTACTTCCTGATTCAGTTAGGACTACTTTGAAACTTTCTACGGTGGTTCAGATTTACAAAGTTTCGGTTGTGAACTTGACGATTTAGTAAGGGAGACAAAATTTCCTCACTAATAAACTAACTGTTACCCCCACCTCTCTTTAGGAAGTTGTCATTACGTATGCCCGTGTAGTAGAGGGACTAATGTATACTTTCTCCTACCCTACACCCCCTTTGGAGAACTAAGTAAGTCTGTGTGTTTAGTAGGTCTCCTCCCCGCATGGGGCAAAAGAGAACTTGAGATCATCCTTTAAAGGGTACGGTATTAACATAAACAATATGACGTCACTAGTTTCAGGTATTTAAGGAGGTAGATAGGAGTAAGTCTCTTTGGTATACCGTAATGATCCTCTCAGTGTACGTTCCGACCAAACAACATATGTACTAATTTATAGGTACACCCTTACCTTGTGACCCCTCTCGTTTTTGTAAATTTTCTTCCCCGATTTTCGTACTTGAGATTCTCTATGCACCTATAGATAAGATGAGGACATCCTAGATTTCACAATCCCCATATGTTTTTTGTATTGTCGTCATACTAGTACTTCCCCTTCCTCCTCCCTGAAGACGTTTGTTCACCAAAGAGAGTCGTCGCCACGTGGATTCCGTACACACCGAATCAACGAGTCAGCACAGGCTGAGAAACGGTGAGGTATCTGACATCTAGCGGTCCGAGAAGACAGGTACCCTAAGAGGTGCGTTCTTATGACCTCACCCAACGGTAAAGGAGGAGGTCCCCTAGAAGGACTGGGTCCCTAGCTTGGACGCAGAAGTCACAGAGGCCGTAACCGTCCACCCAAGAAATGATGACTCGGTGATGTTTTCGGGGTGTACCCAGAAGTAGTTTTTGAGATCTTCCGTTTATGCCAGTAAGTCTTCAGATACCTAATAGTCTGTCAGGATACTAGAACACGAGACAAACCATCGTTCCTTTTACTATTGATAAATCACTTTTTGTTCCTCTATCTAAAGAAAAAAAGATAGTCTAATCACTTCTATTTTTTCAAACTATTACGGGTCTTAGACACACCTATGTTTCTTTATCTATGAAAACCTCATTCATTAAAAAACTTTTACGAAAAGTTGGTATAAGTACTTTAAAATTTTAAACGTATTTGTTACCGGGGGTGTACCAATCCGTGTTCTATATTCTTATATATATGTGGATACTCGTCAGTGACATCGTAAAAAATAAGATCGTTTTGTACCCCATTTGGACTTATAGATTATCATCGCTTTAGCGAGTCAGTACAGGTTGAGAAACGCTGGGGTACCTGATATCGGGTGGTCCGAGGAGGCAGGTACCCTAGGAGGTCCGTTCTAAGGACCTCACCCAACGGTAAAGGAAGAGGTCCCCTAGAAGGGCTGGGTCCCTAGCTTGGGTCCAGAGGGCGTAACATCCGTCTACGAAATGGCAGACTCGGTGGTCCCCTCAGGATAGATTATCATCTCCTTACTGATTTACATAATCTTATTAGGTAAGTTATCTTCATATACGTCGTTCATTCTTTTTCCATATAGATGGATTAAGACACAGGTTTTGAAAAAACTTCAGTATTTTATTCTCAGAAGAACACTTTCACTCCTTCCTTCCTTCCTTCTTCATTCTCTCCCTTCCACCCTCCCTCTTTCCTTTCTTTTTTAAATTTCGTATTTCGTGTAGACTGTTTACAAACGAATATTGTTTGTTATCTTTATTACGTCTTTTAAAGACTTTCAAAAGAACTTAACAAAAATCGTTCTACGGGTTCTTCACCATAAACTTCTCTTTTTCTAAAAACGAAATGTAAAATATGGGAAGATAAGGGAAAAAAAGAAAATTTATTCATACATTTGTATATTAAAAAATTTTTGATTGTATTTTTTAGTAGATATCGGATTTAAAAAGAAAGAGGATACTTTGGAAATAACTTCGTGTTGACTATATGTTATTGTAAGTGACAAAGATCTACTTCTTAAGTTACTAAATACTGTTTACATGTGTCAGTATCTTGGTGGCAGTATTGACTACATCTTATTGAGGTAGTGGAGATTTGAAACGAGAATGGGGAAACGATGGTTAAGGTATTGACCTAGGGAAAGAGAGTTCCTAATGACAGGACTCGACAGAAACTGACAACAGGTTTTTGATAACGAAGTATACAAAAGAGACCAAAAGATCAAAAAATTCTACCTGACATATAGGTCGGGAAATGAGATATTGCTGGATATGTTTCTAAATATTAAACATTTATTCTCCTTATGTCTATTGTAGTTTTGATAGACTCATTTTAAATGAAATATACTCTGGAGTTTTAGAATCTATCGGAAGACCAATATAAAGATTGTTGGTCAATAGTACGTAACATCAAGGTGTCCTAGTATAACTTATATATATTTTGAGACTTTCACTTTCAGTGAGCCAGTACAGGTTGAGGAACGCTGGCGTATCTGTCAGGCAGGTACCTTAAGAGGTCCGGTCTTATGACCTCTCCTAACATAAAAGGAAGAGGTCCCCTTAGAAGGGTCGGGTCCCTAGTTTGGGTCCAGAGGGCGTAACGTTCTTCTAAGAAATCGTCGACTCGGTGTTCGCTTCGGGTTCTTATGACCCCGCCCATCGGATAGACAAGAGGTCGTCTGGACGGGTTGGGTCTTTAGCTTGGCCCCAGAGGAGACCCTCTCTGATAATGTACGAAAGAGGTGATAGAGTGACAGTAGGGCCCACTTCGGTTATAGCTGTCCGTTAACGACGTTGAGACAGAAGTGTTGTGAAATTTCACAACCAGTAAAAGACTCATGGACAGTCTAGGTAGGAGACTCGAAGAGACGAAGAAAGAGGGAGGACAAGTCTAAATTGGTTGTCCTCCGGAACCGTCCTATAGGTTCTCGTCTTCTTCTGGCACTAGGGTAGGAGTGTGTGAGAAAAGATTTGTTCTAAAACGGTTATCAACGCAAGTAGACCAATACCGGTCTCAGGAATCCTGGTCATGGAGAGGGTACCGTCACGGTGGTCGGTTTGCAGTGAAGAGGAACTAAAAAGTCCGGATCCCTACCTCTTCCGTTACCGTGGGTGAGGTCATGAGAACGGACCTTTTAGGGTACCTACCTCCTCGGACCTTCCGACGTCAGGTACCCCAGCGACTCTCAGCCTGTGCTGACTCGCTGAAGTGAAAGTGAAAAGTGACAGTACGTAACCTCTTCCTCTACCGTTGGGTAAGGTCACAAGAACGGACCTCTTAGGGTCCCTGCCCCCTTCGACCACCCGACGGCAGATACCCCAGTGTGTCTCAACCTGTCCTGACTTCACTGAACCGCCGTCGTCGTCGTCGTCGTCCCTACTTTTACCGAACCAAAAGACAGAGAAAAACACACACACAATCAACGAGTCAGCACAGACTGAGAAACGTTGAGATACCTGTTATCGGGCGGTCAGAGGAGACAGGTACCTTAAGAGGTCCGTTCTTACGACCTCACCCATCGGTAGGGGAAGAGGTTCCCTAGAAGGACTGGGTCGTTAACTTGGACCACCGAGTCTGCCATTTCGTAGACGGATGTTGCGTCCTCTGGGCCCAAGCTAGGGACCCAACCCTTCTAGGGGACTTCTTCCTTTACTGTTGGGTGAGGTCACAAGAACGGACCTCTTAGGGTACCTACCTCCTCGGACCATCCGATGTCAGGGACCCCAGCGTTTCTCAGCCTATACTGACTTGCTGAAGTGAAAGTGAAAGACGAGTAACGATTTATGTAGTGGTAGGAAACAACACCAAAAAACAAACAAAGAAAATGGTCGAGTGTGGAGAGATTTGTGAGAAAAATAATTTGAGAGAGACCAATTAGGAATCACCAAATAAGGGACGACGTCGAAGGTGTTGGGGTCCGGTATGATAAATACGAAGTGGAAACGGTAGTATCAAAGTAACTCAATCTTTTCCGACACCAGGTACACTAGTCTCACCAACCAAAAGACACTAACACCAAAAGTCAGACAGACGGGAGACTACCTCTTCCTATTCTCCGAATACCTTCGAAGGACTACTCTCTCTGACTGACTCCCCCTTTAACCCAGAACAAGACTACGTGTCCCGGTACGAGTCATTTAGAAATTAGGTTAAAAGACAACTTCCAGCCCCGAACACAAGGGACTTCGGTTTGATACCACCTCCATTACTTCTATACCCCTGGAAGAAGTTTTCCGTGACGATATGAGTCACGGGGGTTAGACGATGTCCGATGGCGGCTGGGTGCGGAGGTGGTCTGAGAACCTGTGTGTGTCCGTTCAAACCGAGTCAGAGAACACCCCAGTGACGAGAGGAGAGGACCCAGGACCACGTGTGTTCCAAGACAAACACGGGAGGTTCTCGGACAAAGGGGTCAGGACACATACAAGACCTCCGAGATACCACCCCAAGTACCACTGGAGGACCCGAATACGGTGTGGGTCCGGACGACGTGGGTCTCGGGGACCGGTTGGGCATGGAGGTGTCCTCTGTGAGTTTTTGTCAAGACAGAGTCAGAGACACCCCAGAGACCCAGGACCACGTGTGTTCAAAACAAACTTGGGAGACTCGTAGAGACCATCCTTACCCCAAACTAACATTTACACTTAAGAGGGGAGGTTGATAGAACGACCCCGAAGAGGAAACGGGAACCTATATCCCATAGAGGAGTATCGACGAGGTCGTGCTACGTCGACGACGAGGTCCGTTTCCGATTATCTCAAAGCAGTTCTCTTGCGTGACCAGTATCATTTGTGGGAGAAGGTTCTCTTCTGAGATATGTCCGTGTAGTGGTCTACCAGTTATGGCTTCAGTCTAACTAATATAAGAAACGTCGGTTTATACCTCTTCGAGTTATGTCAGTCATTTTTGTTCTGGTCCTCGACTGACACCGAGTCTAGTACTCGAATAACGGTTTAAGTCTAATTTTAACTTCTTTCATCCCTTTCGGTGATCTGGTAAGTCCATATTGGATTTTGTTTAAGGAATGTTAATATGTCACCTTCACTCTTTATCTAAGTTCCCTAATTTAGACTATCTGTCTCACGGACTTCTTGATACCTACTTCCAAGTACTGTAACATATCCTTTGTCCCTAGTTCTGGTAAGGGCTCTCTTTCTTTACGTTTTTTCGTTTTACCGACAGACTCCTTCGGAATGTCTATCGATGCTTTTCTTCTCTTCACTTTTCGTTCCCTCTTTTCCTCTCTACATAGGTAAACTTACGTCTCAAAGTTACTTATCGTTCCTCTCTATTCTTTCAAAAGGAGTCACTAGTCACGTTTCTTTATCTCCTTTTGTTATCTTACCCTTTCTGATCTCTAGAGAAGTTCTTTTAATCTCTATGGTTCCCTTGTAAAGTACGTTTTTACCCGTGTTATTTCCGGTCTTTACCAAACCTAAATTGTCTTCGTCTTCTATAATTCCTCTCCACCGTTCTTATGTGTCTTCTTGACATGTTTTTTCTAGAAGTACTGGGTCTATTAGTGTTACCATACTAGTGAGTGGATCTCGGTCTGTAGGACCTTACCCTTCAGTTCATCCGGAATCCTTCGTAGTGAGGTTTGTTTCGATCACCTCCACTACCGTAAGGTCAACTCGATAAAGTTTAGGATTTTCTATTACGACACTTTCACGACGTGAGTTATACGGTCGTTTAAACCTTTTGAGTCGTTACCGGTGTCCTGACCTTGTCCACAAAAGTAAGGTCAGGATTTCTTTCTGTTACGGTTTATTACAAGTTTGATGACGTGTTGACGTGAGTATAGTGTACAATCGTTTCATCACGAGTTTTGAGAGGTTCGGTCCGAAGTTGTCATGCACTTGGCACTTGAAGGTCTACAAGTTTAAACTAAATCTTTTCCGTCTCCTTGGTCTCTAGTTTAACGGTCACAGACTACCTAGTAGTTTTTTCGTTCTCTCAAGGTCTTTTTGTAGATAAAGACGAAATAATTGATACGGTTTCGGAAACTGACACACCTAGTGTTGTTTGACACAATCTCTTCCCTTATGGTCTGATAGACAGGACGGAGAACTCTTTAGACATTCGTCCAGTCCTTCGTTGTCAACCTTTACCAGTACCTTGTTGTCTGACCAAGGTTTATCCCTTTCCTTACGTAGTTCCGACATATAACAGTGGGACGAATAAATTGAAGATACGTCTCATGTAGTACTCTTTACGACCCGACCTAATTAGTGTGCGACTTTAGTTCTAACGGTCCTCTTTATAGTTATTGGAGTCTATACGTCTACTGTGGTGGGAATACCGTCTTTCGTTTCTTGTTGATTTCTCGGAGAACTACTTTCACTTTCTCTTCTGACTTTTTCAACCGAATTTTGAGTTGTAAGTCTTTTGATTCTAGTACCGGAGACCAGGGTAACGAAGTACCGTTCATCTACCCCTTTGTTACCTTTGTCACTTTCTGAATTAAAAAAACCTGAGGTTTCAGTAACGTCTACCACTGACGTCGGTACTTTACTTTTCTACGAACGAGGAACCTTCTTTTCAATACTGTTTATATCTTTCTTATAATTTTTTGTCTCTGTAAGGAAACAACTGTTTCCAGGTAGATCAGTTTCGATACCAAAAAGATCATCAGTAGATACCTACACTCTAAACCTGATATTTCTTTCAACTCACGTCTTCTTAACTACGAAAACTTGACGCCACGACCTCTTCTGAGAACTCTCAGGGAACCTGAGGTTTCTGTAGTTTGGTCAGGTAGGATTTCCTCTAGTCAGGATTTATAAATAACTTTCCTGACTACAACATCGACTTTGAGGTTATGAAACCGGTAGACTACGTTTCTTGACTGAGTAAACTTTTCTGGGACTACGACCCTTTCTAACTTCCGTCCTCTTCCCCTGTTGTCTCCTACTCTACCAACCTACCGTAGTGGCCGAGTTACTTGTACTCAAACTCATTTGAGGTCCTCAACCGCTACCTGTCCCTCCGGACCACACGAGGGCAGGTATCCCAGTGTTTCTCAGCTTGTGTTGACTCGCTGACTTGACTTGACTGGACTTTAAACGGTAGTATTTGAGTGATAAGACGTAGAAACGGGTGTCGAAGGACAGGAAGGCCAAGACAAAGGCACTGAGTCAGACAAGAAAGAGGTAAGGACGAGCGCTAGGGAGAGGAAGGACGAAAAGGGGTAGAAAGTCGGAGAAAGACCTAAATGACAGAAGGGTTAAGTCGGATCTGAGTTATCAGGAAGTAAAGTGAGTGGAAATACAAGGGGGAACATATTATCAAGAGAAGTAAAGGTTCTCACGACTGAGGAGTCGAATTCCAAGTTCAAAGAATTTATGGCACCCAGAAAGAAGTAGATATTTAGTTCTCAACCTATTGTACTAGAGATTCATCCTATTAGACTCATTCCGAAGGGACCACCAAGTCTACCATTTCTTACATGGACGTTTACGTCCTCAGGGTCCAAACTCGGGACCCAGCTCTTTCTAGGGGACCTCTTCCCTTACCGATGGGTGAGGTTATAAGAACGGACCTCTTACGGTACCTGTCTCCTCGGACGCCCGATGTCAGGTACCCCAGTGTTTCTGTACTAACTCGTTTATTGTTTATCCTATTAGAGACGGGGGTAGGTCCAACGAAAACTCCTACTTTTCCCCTTCAATAAGTACTGACGTAGTCCTGTGTTGACTCGTACACTGGTAGATAGTGATATCGGAAAAGGACGAGGTTTGATATACTAATACAATGTATGTAATTTTGGTCTTATATCTGGAGGTAAAGAAGACTTCAGTGCTCGAACTGTAAATCTTATACAAGACAAATCACTTATGTTGTTTTATAAACCTTTTTTATTTCTATTCCTTCTCTTTAGTTTCCGGCTCTCCATTCCCAACACTTCACACTTCTGTCGCGTTCTTCTTTTCTGGGTGTTTTTGTGCAGAGGAAAGTCTAGAGTCCGAATGGTCTGTCAATCGGAGTTCCTTTTCGGGACGGAAAAGCTTATTCGGTACCTTCACCCGCGTGTCTTATTGGATGTGTAAACCCATTTTTAGCCTACGGAAGAACGGACGAACAGAGAAGAGAAGGTAAAAGTCGAAAGACAAAGTTTGGTGTGTCTTCGACTACGAGACGGGACACCCGACGGAGGGCAGGGTGTCGTGTTTCCGAGAAGGCTTACTTATCGGCACCAGCGGTACCGTCGACCCCCAGTATTTGAGGACTCGACACCCAGAACCGTGTCGAGGTACGTAATAGACGTAGGACCATGTCTAATCAGAGAAATAGATTAATCATCGGAATGTTTATCGGTGGACCGGGTCTCGAATTGGTAATTTCTACGTTACAACGACTTATCGACGTCTGCTCCTTACTCCTATTCTCTTTTGACTTTCGACTAGAATCGCTCCAGGAAGAGAGGACCGATGTCTGTGGACGTTCGGGACCGGGTGGGTGTATCATCTTCAAGTTTGTGTCCGTCTCTTGTTTAGCGAGACACAAGAGAAGTGACGAGTGGAACTCGCAGAGAACTAGGTGGTCGGAGGGTCTTTGGCGGATATCCTGTACGAACTGGTAAGGACGAGTCTCCGGGTCGGCAAGGGACGGAGTCTCGCAAGATGGACTCCGTGGGTCCGACCAGTGACAAAGATCTTGAACTGGTTAACGGGACCGGACTACATAGGTTTGGGACCAGACCTATGAAGTCTTGATAGAGGGCTACGTGGACTTTCTGACATAGGAAAGAGTAAACAAAATTCACGACTTTGCAGGAACACGATTACTTTGACTGAGGTCTGCGTATAATAGATCCACAAACAGTCCAAGTAGAAAAAGGGTGGGTCATTTTCGTTTTAATAAAAAACAAGGAATGATATATCTTCATTTATAGATATTTTCTTATTTATATCTTCGTTTGAATAAACGAAGACATCAATGATAATCTTCGTTTATAGAAGGATGTAAGTAAGATATTTATTATTATTTAGATTTGACGATAATTTTTTTAACTCTGGTTACGTAAGACTTGCACAGATTACGTCAGTTAGATTGTCAACGTAGGACCCGACTTAAAATCTTTACGATAGTTCACGAACCCTACCTGTCCGCATCTCTCGACTGTGTCCTCAGGTCGACGATCAAATATCAACTACGACACCACAGTGTAAACTCATAAAGGTAGTTAATGTTTCCTTTTCTCTTAAGATTAGTCATATGGGTGGTACTCGAAGACCTTAATTTTGTCTGAATTTCGGGTGGGTTATCAGAAAATAAGACCCCTTATAAATAAGGTCTACACGTCTCGTTCTTGTACGGAGTGACATGAAAATAACAGTACATTACTAAAGTCTGAAAGAACGAAAAATAATAACACGATACACAAATACTCTTATATATAGGTTATCTTTGGATAATTTGATCCTTTGCTAATAATACGCTCGTTACTAGTCAGTTTATACTTGTGATATCGTCTTTTGAATGTCATCCTTTAGAAATGGTTCAGAAAAATAGATAAGAAAACAACTACATTCGATAGCAAAGAAAACAAAGTGATAGTCTATTCAGTAAGGTCAAACTTTACTATAGTTCGTTGTCCCAAAGAATATGAAGGACTCTGTACGTTAAAGTCTCGGATCGTCTAGACTGACTATAGAACTGTAAGTCCATATCAGAGGAAAGAACGTCAAAGGTAACAACGATAAATAATTAAATATAAAGATTAATTTTATGGAAGTCCCAGAGACTTTTCTTCAGTCACAAAACTTAGACGCGCTCGTTTTGACTTTGGTCCGTGTGTGAGTGAGGTACGGGTGATACTGGTGGGGGATCCGGTAAGGTCCTTGTTGGTTAAATTCATCGATACGGGGCTTGGTTTCGGTTTTCAGGTAATAAATCCAAAGAAGTTCTTTCCCTCTTTGATGTGTGAATTTTTATTTCGATAGAAACATTTTCGAAAAGTGCAGAGGTTAGAAGAATTCATTCCTAACGGTTCGTTAGTGGTGACATGAGTTATGTCTAACTTTATAAGAATACACGTAAATAGAGAAACCGGTGAAGATTAGTAATCGAATAATTTCTTGTCGTAAGTCATGAATGCCTCCACTACAGAAGGACCATGTAATTACGGATAAGTTCCAGACTAAAGGGAGGTCTGAAATTTGAGGTACCCCCGTCTTTGTCAAGTAAGGAATTAGTGGCAAGGTAGGGACACTTTTCTACAAATATTGTTCCCCTTTCACACGGTACTAGAGAAATAATAAATCCTTGATACTTCTTCTCACTCGATTTTAAGAAACCGAAAACTCTTAATGTTTCACAGTAAGTATAAGAATCATTGAAGAATTATTATATTTGGTTAAATAGTAGTTAATTACTCGTTTTCGTTACAGACCCAAAGTTTGTTACCTTTTCTATACAAACGTCTTGGATACTGAAGTTTTTAAATTTTTTTTTTTTTTGTTTTTGGTTTGTTGGTAACACAACTTTCCTAAGGGGTAAATTTTAGACAACTCAATGGACGAGTTACAATACACCGTCGGACCTACTCTCCCCTCAAACACCCCTCCTACCTGTGTCCGACTCAGGGAAACGACAGGTAGACTTTGGTAGTGTTGTAACAATTAAACAATATAAGGTTAAATTTTATGTTTCTAAATTTTTTTATTTTAGACAACTCAATAAGTTTCTTTCGACACATTCGGATTTGATGTAGAAAGTCTTTGTGGACTCTATTAGACATTAAAGAGTGTATGTACCAAAGACCCTAGATTGAAAACTGAATTTGAAGGGTTGAACTGTTTAAATATTAATATTAATTACTTATGGTTTAGAAAAAAAAAGAAAAAAAGGAGGTCTGGTAGAACAGGAGGAGATGTTCAGGGTGTCTCCTTTATCATCTCTCCCGTCCTTACGTTTTCTCAGGACACCAAACCTTGACCGGGTTCGGTTTGACTTAAAAAGGATTATATGTAATTTGACAGTCATTTCTCGTGGTGCTGAGTCTTGAACTTGGTTCCCTTTTGGGGTGTCGGGAGACTTGCACTCAACAAAATCTCTCCCGTGTGTTGGTCCCTAATAAGTGCATAAATTTTACATAGGAAGGTTCAAGATTGTCTTGGAGGAGTCCTCTTGTGACTTTACTCAAGGCAGATGGATTAGGTCCAATTCACCCGCAAGGAGACTCGTCGTGTAGAAACTCTCGTAAATAGCGAAGAGCCTGAAAACCGATTCTAGTTCACCACCGAGTCTGCCTTTCGCAGACAGATGTTACACCCTCTGGACCCAAGCTAGGGACCCAACCCTTCAAGAGACCTCTTCCTTTACCGTTGGGTGAGGTCATGAGAACGGATTTTTTGAGGTACCTGTCTCCTCGGACCACAGGTACCGCAGCGTTTCTCAACCTGTGCTGACACGTTGAAGTGAAAAAAAAAAAGTGAGTGACCCAGACAACTGAAGGGTCCACCGTGATCACCATTTCTTAGGCGGACGGTTACTTCCTTCTGAGTTCTCTACGTCCAAACTAGGGATCCAGTCCTTCTAAGAGATCTCCTCCTTTACCGTCAGGTGAGGTCATAAGAACGGACCCTTCAGGGTGTCTGTCCACTCGGACCGCCTGATGTCAAGTACCCCAGCGTTCCTCGACCTGTGCTGACTTCACTAAATGGTGTGTGCGTCCGTACGACTCAGACATCTAAGAGTATAGACGAGACTCTGAACGTCCTACCCTAGGGTGGAAGTGAAATTTTCTTCCAGAGTCCTTTAAAAATAGACTTTAGACCTTAACGTCGTTGGGTGAGGTCACAAGAACGGACCTCTTAGGGTCCCTGCCCCCTCGGACCACCCGACGGCAGACACCCCAGTGTGTCTCAGCCTGTGCTGACTTCGCTGAATCGTCGTCGTCGTCGTCGTCGTCTTGGACTTCCATTCGTTTCCTAGGGTTCAAAAGGACTTTGTAGGGGAGAGTCTCTGTCGGATCGACCAACACCTCCAGGGACCGTCTCCACATGTCTCTGCTCTCTTTCCTCTTACCTCTGTTTTGGTCGAAGGTCGAGCTCTGACCGGGTAGAGGGGAGTAAGACCCCACTAATTAACCCTTTTGTTTCCCGTTCACTCTTGGTAGAGGTGAGTACACAAATAATTTGAGAATTTCTCATTAAGAGACAACTGATATAACCAAATAAATAGATATAGACTACTTATGTTTGAATTCTACCGTAGTAACCGTGTCCATTATTCCTTGTCTGTCTTCGTGTCTCAATTGAAATTAGTAGTCTTAAGAACAAAACGAATTCATCGACACACTTATACTCGTTGAATTGAAGGGATCCTTGGTAAAGAGGTAGAAGACTTATTCTGTCTACTCCGGTTTTCAAAGACTCTAATGAAGGACGAAACGGGACCATTATTTAAAAATACTTACAACGTACATTAGGTTCATCTTTTGTACACGTCATTCATTATCAACCATTGTCATAATCCCCCTTAGTACACCTTCTACACAGTCACTCTAAACGACGAGAAAAGGTCAGTAGGGTCCCTTTAGATACCTTTTTTTTCTTACAAGATTACGCATTCTTACAGACGACTTGACTTCACATGTTCGAAGTGTCTGTACTCAACATCGGTTCCCCTATTTTGAATTCCTACCTCATCTTCACAATTCCGTAAAAGAAGATCTTTTGTCGTTCCCATCCCCTTTATATGTAATCATTTGAGTGTTCTTAGTCTCTCGATTTCACGAAACTTTATCCTACACTTCCGGGTCTGTATAGACTCTTCTAAGCAATATTAGTTTTACTTCCTTCCCCTTCCACTGAACTCAGATAGTACTACCTAAATATCTCTTCCGAATATTACCACCGGTACTTAGGTTACTCCTACTCCTTCCACCATTATTATCGATGGTAAATAACTTATGAATTGATTCATAATCTCGAAAAACGATCCTTTGAATATTTCTGGAACAGATTAAAGATCTTGAGATTTTCTATAATACTAGAAGTTGTACATTTATTTATTTACTTCCGAGTCCTTTTCACTGAAGAGGTTCCCATTTGAGTCCAGATAAGTACGATAAAAGCTATGTAGTAATGAAAAACGGGTACTTATCCTTTCGGGAAGTAGGTCCTGAAACCCGTTAATTCTTAATAATTCTTTTTTCAATTGGTAACTACCTAGTCAACTCCCTTGACAAAGAGGAACTCGTTTCCCTGACACAGAAGGAGTGGGTGAACAAGGGAGGTGAAACGGGTCCGAGACCGGGTCTCTACGGGAAAGTTACTGTCTGAACGACGGGCCGACGACCCTGACCCCAGAGGAAGATTGACAGTCGAGGTGGGTCTTATAAAGAAATTCTACTTTACTTTTACCGTACAGGTGAAAGTATATGTAGCTAAACGTTAGAGCTGGAGAGAAACCAGTTGACTTCCTTTACAATTCAATGAAGTTCTATGCAAGGTAACAAAGAATATTTCTGGAACTAGATATCTTCTAACCGTGAATTACAAAGAGGAAATTCCTGTCGGAATTTTAGACTTTATCAAACCATTTTATGTTACTTAAACAAAGATAAGTCTTTTACAATGTCCAAAATGGAATCAGACAAAATAGGTTTCATCAAAAAATTTTTATATACATATGTGTTTCATCAACCTTAACCTTCTTCCTTTTTTAGTGAGATTCCTGAAACACATGGGAGTATAGACGAAACAAGAGGGACGACTTCGTCACCGACCACTACGAAAACGGCAAAAATGAAAGAAAGTCGTACACCCTAGAATCAAGAGACCGGTCCCTAGTTTGGACGTAACCTTTGTGTCTTAGAATTGGTGACCTGACGGGCCCTTCAGGACTACGAAAACAGTAGAATAAGTAGGAATTTTAAGATAGGTTGAGAGGGATGGTGTTGGTGTGATAGTGGGGGACGGTACGAGATAGGCAAGTTATAAGGAAAAGTGGTTACCTGTGAAAACGAGGACAGAGACTACGGTCCGAAACTTTCTTCTTTTTTTAATAAATAAAGAAATTGAGACATAAGAGTAAATTTTAGAGAGGGGTGAAGGAGAACAAGAGTGGGTGAGTGGTGTAGAGGTCGAGTGGAGACTGGGGATGTGGAGGGGTCGGTAAAGTAGTGATTGAACCGGACTCAGTCTCCTTACTAAGTACCTTAGCATTTTGAGTCCCACCTTCTCTGGAATTTCCAGTCGATTAAGTTGGTGGGTTCATTCACCTTTTTGGTCGAGAATAAAAGTAAGAAAGAGAGGGCTGAAGGGTTTGAGTTAACGTTTGTAGTCTTGTTACAGAGATCGACAATACCTCGAAGACGAAACCTATAGGAAAATTGTTTCCTAAGGGGAGAGGGACTCTTTCGAATCCATCTCCGAACAGTTACCATGTGTTACCTAATGTCTACACCTTTGGATGTTAGGAGACTTATATCTCAACCAATGAGAGAGTTTTTTCACAAATTTCTATTCATACAAATAAAGTGAATGAAGTAAATAAGGTACCTTGTTGACTTATAACCGGGGTCTTTTATATTTATCTAATGAACTACTTTCCTCTATATGTTTACCGGATATTTTTATAATTTTATACTAGTTGGATTAAGTATCATTTTATTTATTTACAGTTAATTTTAATGTTACTCTAAAATAAAGAGATAGTATACGTTTCTATATTTTATCCGTGTGAGTATATAACGATTACCCATACATGTTTTGGACGTGTCTGTCCCTAAACGTTATAGATTGTTTTGATATACACATAGATAGAATACTGGGACGTTATGGTGAAGATCCTTAAATGGGACTTTTATGTAGAGGTTTTGATATTTTTATATAAACATTTTATAATAAGTCTAATAAGTAACTTCATTAAAAATATTACAAATTTATAACCTTTGTCGGATTTACGGGTAAATCTCCTTTCGTCAACTTATTTGTCACCACGTCGGTGTGTTACTTCATCATCCGTCGATATTCTATCTTACTTATTCTAGGAATACCTTTGTTATACCTCACGGGAGGTTCTATGTGACAATTCACATTTTTCTTTTCGTACAAATATCATTTAATAAAAACACATTCTTTCTCTTTAAATCTTTTATATGTAAGTCAAGTCAAGTCAACGAGTCAACACAGGCTGAGTAACACTGGGGTACTTAGCGTCGTGCGGTCCGGAGGGGCAGGTAGTGGTGGAGGGTCTCAAGTGGGTTTTGGTACAGGTAGCTCAGCCACTACGGTAGGTCGGTAGAGTAGGAGACAGCAGGGGAAGAGGAGGACGGGGGTTAGGGAGGGTCGTAGTCTCAGAAAAGGTTACTCAGTTGAGAAGCGTAGTGCACCGGTTTCATGACCTCGAAGTCGAAATCGTAGTCAGGAAGGTTTCTTGTGGGTCCTGACTAGAGGAAATTCTACCAACCTAGAGGAACATCAGGTGTCCTGAGAGTTCTCGGAAGAGGTTGTGATGTCAAGTTTTCGTAGTTAAGAAGCCGTGAGTCGAAAGAAGTGTCAGGTTGAACGTGTAGGTATGTACTGGTGACCTTTTTGGTATCGGAACTGAACTGCTTGGAAACAACCGTTTCATTATAGAGACAAAAAATTATACGATAGATCCAACCAGTATTGAAAAGAAGGTTCCTCATTCGCAGAAAATTAAAGTACCGACGTTAGTGGTAGACGTCACTAAAACCTCGGGTTCTTTCATTTCAGTCGGTGACAAAGGTGACAAAGGGGCAAGTAAAGGGTACTTCACTACCCTGGTCTACGGTACTAGAAGTAAAAGACTTACAACTCGAAATTCGGTTGAAAAAGTGAAAAGAGAAGGTGAAAGTAGTTCTCCGAAAAATCAAGGAGAAGTGAAAGACGGTAATCCTACCACAGTAGACGGATAGACTCCAATAACTATAAAGAGGGTCGTTAGAACTAAGGTCGAACACGAAGAAGGTCGGGTCGCAAAGAGTACTACATGAGACGTATGTTCAATTTGTTCGTCCCACTGTTATATGTCGGAACTGCATGAGGAAAAGGATAAACCTTGGTCAGACAACATGGTACAGGTCAAGATATAGACCGGATATACCCTTTTCTTCGATTTTTCTCACCTATATACATATACATAATGTCTAAGTGAAACGACACGTGGACTTTGATTGTGTTGTAACATTTAGTTGATATGGAGTTATTTGAGAAATCTTTTTCATTTCTACATAGATATATATCCGAGAAGTGTCGATTCAGTGATACATATGAGTCTGTATATTCCTTTATTTATCTAGTTTACTTTTTTCTTTACTGTCTCTCTCGCGGATATAATAAAAATAAAAGAGGTTGTTACGAATACTTGATGTTAAAATTTTATCATTCGTATTTGTCCATTTATATATACTTAAGTCTTCTCTTTTTTTTTTCCTTTATATGTATATAGATGAGTAGACATACATTTGTGTCCTATTTGATCTTTGGTTACTATCACCACTTTTATTATTTTCCTTACCATCCTTTAGTGTGGTGAAAAATATATTAGGACTGAAAACCTTAGTACACTTACGAAGTGTGTAAGTTCTTTTGTTCCTACTTCCTTTTTGATTTCACCTTATGTTTGTCTTTGTTTGTTTACTTGGTTTGACCCCCTGTCTCCTTTTGTCATTGAATTCTTTGAAAATTCATCTGATCGACCTGATTATGGAAGTCCGGTTTCTGTTTGTTACAATTGTTAATAACTTCAGGTTAATCGTCCCCGAAGAACGATAGTAACTTTATATCCATACCTTGATAAAGGAAATATGTATATATATATAAATTATAAATTGTAAATAAATAGATAAATAAATCGACGCAGCCCAGAATCGACGTTGTACGCCCTAGATCAAGGGACTAGTCCCTGGCTTGGAACCGGGGGACGTAACCCTCGTGGATCAGAATCCTCGGACCACCCGACGTCAGGTACCCCGGCGATTCTCAGTCTGAACTGACTCACTGAAGTGAAAGTGAAAAGTGAAAGTACGTAACCTCTTCCTTTACCGTTGGGTGAGGTCACAAGAATGGACCTCTTAGGGTCCCTGTCCCCTCGGACCACCCGACGGCAGAGACCCCAGCGTGTCTCAGCCTGTGCTGCCTTCGCTGAATCGTCGTCGTCGTCAGAATCGGTGACGTGGTGGTCCCCTCAGGGACTTTGACAAAAGACATATCAGATTCTAGAACGTTTTTTCATTTAGATACCACCGGTCACCTTCGGACTAAAGAGTGACTATTACTTTTCAATGTATACACCTTTCTTGCTTCCAGATTTACTAGGGACACCGAAAAAGGTCGAGACAGATGACTCTCCCGGTTTTCCGTTATGGATGAGAGGTGAACGTTTTGTTTTGATCAGACCCCGTCCCGTTCATGTTGAACTTTGACCTTTTAGAAAAACACCGTCTTTTATTCCTTCACGAGTTTCTTACCACCCTCGTATGGTCTTCCTGTTTCTTCAATCGAACTTCTTGAAGGGTCCTCAGTTTGAGACTTTTAGACTCGTAGTCTATTACTATTGTCATTGAATAATATTGGGTAACTTATTTTATTTTTAGGTACTCAGATATGACAATAAATGTGTATGTATGTATATTTCTCTTTCTAGAAGAGATGTCGTCTTTTAGTTGATTATTTAAATCTTCTTTATCACCTGAACGTTCCAGTGATAGTCATTGGTAGTGACTTTATTAATTAAGTCCGGTCTTAGTAATTACCCACGATTTGATCACGCGTACTTAAATTACTCATCGTTCTCATAAACTTTCTTACACTTTCACAGTCAGTAAGTCAGTCCAGGTTGAGAAACTCTGGGGTACCTGACATCGAGTGGTACGAGAAGACAGGTACCTTAAGAGGTCCGTTCTTATCACCTCACTCGTCGGTAAGGGAAGAGGTCTCCTAGAAGGGTTGGGTCCCTAGGTTGGGTCCAGAGGACGTAACGTCCGTCTAAGAAATGATAGACTCGGTGGTCCCTTCTGGGTATTCTCACAAATGTATCAGAATTCAAAGAGGACATTCAAAGAATTAATTGATGTTACTTTTTTTCACGTTGAAAAACCATTTCTTTAGACCGTCTGTGGAGAATTGGTTTACTAGTCTGTAATAGTAAATACCCCGTATAGGTATAGTGTACGAAGGACCATACTATGGGACCTTTCCTTTGTCGTAGTGATGACACCTTAACGACTTTCACGTATGGGGTTTAGATTAGTACTCTTTTGTAGTCGTTTGAGTTTGACTCCTTGTAAGAATTTACATTGACCTGTGTGTAAAGTTTTTACAGTCACAGTATTTTATTTTTCGTCATAACTTCTTGATAAGGTCCTTTTTCCTCTGATTTGACGTACGTTACACTCTAAGTCGTCCCAAAAGACAAACAAACAAGGCGACGATGACACGAAAACGATCAAATAAAAGATATTTCCATTAATGAACCTGTTAAACTTTTTAGACAGTCATAGAATTTATTCTCAATACATAGTTACAATTGAAGGACTAAACCTATTAATGTGAATCAATACATTTTCTTACAGGGACCCTAAAGGGACCACCAGTCCACCGATTCTGAGACACGAGGGTGGCGTCCTCCACGTCCAAGTTAGGGAACAGTCCCTTGACTATAGGATATTCGACGTTAATTCGGAGTTGTGTCGGTTTATTTATTTATACAAGTTTTTGATAGGAACTAAAATCCTATGTGTTTATTAATCTCCATTCGCTGCAGTACAGACATTCAAAGTCAAAAATAGAAAAACTCTAAGATTCATTTCCTATATTCTCTTAGGAAACTTTAGTAGAACGTTGAAAAGACATTTAAACTTTAATGTACTTTTATTTTTATATATTCTTCTTTTGTTAATAGAAGAACTCCAACTGGGGGAGCAATGACTGTCTCGTGAATAGTGTACGAGAGACGAGATGAAGTAAAACACAACGTAAGATACCCCAGGTGGGTCTGTAGGGTCATTGTTCTAACCCGTCCACCCGTCGGAAAACTAAAAGGATTGAGAGTCTACATTTTTCGTCTGTATCGGGGTAAAAATAAAATTGTACATGGTTTAGGTAGGAAGTATGTGTCATCATCAACAATGCCCATGTATACGAAGAGAGTAATACAGTAGATCGATTCCACCGACGTTCTTATACTACACTCTGTAAACTCGGTTAAGGTCAGGAAAAGATATATGGGTAACATTTCGTCCTTGGGAATCTGTGGATATATCAGCCAGATTTCTGTTGATTCCCTCTGATTTTATCCTTGTAAACATGAAAAAATCTTCATACATATGTGAACTTCTTCTCGAACAGGTGTGACATAAATTCCGTGACACTTTTACACATACTGAGTAAGTAAGTAAGTCTTCCGGAAGTACCTTTTTGATCATGAGTGGTTCAAAATGTCCATTCAAGATGTCCAAAATTTCGATTTCCTTTACAAGGAGAAGACCTTGTCATAAAAGACCTTTCTTGTTGTACCATTCACGATTTTGACTTAATATATGATTCATAATACCTTTATCTTTCCTCTCGTACTAATTGGAGTGTTGTCAACTATAATTTAGTGTCTTGGTTCTCAGTTTTTTGGGTATTTTCTGTGGATTCGATGGATGGAAAAGGTATAGTTACAGGATTTAGAACAGGCACCATAAGGACTGGGGACTTGTACCTTTCGCTACTCGGTAGTACGGGTGTGGAACTTTGACTGTACCTTTCCCTACTCCATAGTGTGTATGTGGAACTTTGACTGAGTCTCCGTCTCCTTCCCTCTTCTACTCCGTGACTTCATCCCCCGACTGGTCTCATCTGGTAGAGGATCGGAAGATCGAGGTGGGTACGTCTCCTGGAGGTAGAGTATCGAAATTCTATATGTGAACGGTGTTTTATTATAAAGTAAACTATTTTTCTAAAATTTTTAACTAGATTTGTAATTAAAATCGTATACTAAAGAGTGTGACTATACTTACACACAAACACACATGTGACGGTCTACCTTACACACACGTGCGAAGGTCGAGAGTTATAGACCGTAGATCCATGTGTTTTTTAAACTTCTCCGACACGATAATTATTGTTATCAGTCAAATACAATTTCCTATTTATAACTACGTTACAAATATTCTTAATTTACGACTATGGTGTTGAATTTGTAGGTCGTTTACCAATCTATTTACGATGTGACTCGGTATAAAACTTCCCTATAAAGATTCTTCGAACTGAGTATACACAAGTAGTTTTTCTAACAAGGTTCATACAACACTTTATATGTATGTTACAATAATAGTAATGTTACGATTACTTCATACTCAAAACTAAATGTTTAAGTCTATACGTCATTCGCAGTAAAATTTTTTTTTACTTGAATAAAAGACAAAATCGGAATATAAATACACCAGTATCTTTTAATTAAGGACTATAACGTCAACACGAGGTCTTTCCGAATAAATCCCAGTTTTACGTCCACTTCTCTGTAGAACAGGAACTAAAACAGGAGATAGTTCATGACCATAGGACCCCTGAAGGGATATCGAGTCTACCATTTCTTAGACGGACGTTACGTCCTCTGGACCCAAGTCAGGGACCCAGTCCTTCTAGACCTCTCCCTTTACCGTTGGGTGACGTCTTAAGAACGGACCTCTTAGGGTCCCTGTCTCCTCGGACCTCCCGATTTTTCTCAGTCTGTGCTGACTCGCTATTGTGTGTGTGCGACCATAGGTCCCTAGGTGAGGATGGGACAGGTCAGTGGGTACAATCCTAGCACGGTCAGTGAAGATGGAGGAGGGGAAGGGTTCAGACTGAAAGGGTCGATGAAGGTACGGAAAGGGTTCCTAGTAAGGTAAGTATGATGTGATATCCTTTAAGACTCTCTTACAGATTTCAGGTCACCCAGATCTGTGAAAGGTGACCGCAAAGGACCCCGGAACTGTGGTGGGGACTGACTCCCGGATGGTCCCGTCGTCCGTGCCGGAGAGGTGGAAGTCTAGACGATTTGGACGAACTCAGGACAGAAAGGTGGTGGTTCAAGTAGACGGAACTCTTCAGTCCCGTCTCCCGGAAGAAAGGGTCCTTGGGGATTCTTTTCTACGACGTTATGCCAACACACTCTACTCGTGGTGTGTTTTCATGAACGAACTCATACTCATCCCTACTTTAGATGTTTCAGTTACCGTACCCCGGTTCAAACGACCTTCTTCCTCCCCGAACACAGAAATATACTTTCACAACAGTCGGTGGATTCGGTGACGGGGACCCTTCATAGACGAGTTGTTCCATGGAAGAATATTAAGTAAGTGGTTTTACACCAGAAAAGGATTATAAGTCTTACTTCGACATATTCGACGATCTCTAGGAAAGAAGGAGAGATTCAGTGAGAGAAGAAGGTTCTTAACTACCGAAAAAATAAATCAGAACTTTCGAGATTCCGAAGAAACCTGAATAGTGTATAAGAGAGTTTAGAGAAAAATAAGGCAAAGAAAAAGATAAGGGTGTTCCCGAGTTTTACGACTCTAAGTTTTCAACAACTGAAGGAAAAATTTTACGTAAGTCAACCCAGTAGAAAAGGGACTTCGTCACTTATGTTTTACAAGATCAAATACCTTATCCACTTTCCGGTTCTGGTGGTCCTTTATGTCACCCCTTTTTTTAGGAGTCAATTATAGAATTTTACAGTAGAAGGGTAACGTACCCATATGTGGTCAAGACCGTCGGACGTGAACAGATTTGACACTCGTCATTGAGAGGAGTCCTCACTTTAAACCCCTACTCTCGAGAAAAAAAAAAAAACGACATATTTAAAGACGTGAACTTAACAAAAGTATTCTTCAAACATACTTAAAACGTCTAAAAAAGGTTTCCGGTTGAAAAAATTTTGACCCCCTTTTTTTACAAGGTCACACGAAAATCATTGTCATACGTCTTACTATTCGGACAAACAAGAGGGAAAAGTATTCAAGAAACACGATATGGATGAAGAGATATCAGATCAATTTGATAAAAATTCAAGACCTAGTAACGTATTTACCACTGTAATCACATTCAATGTCTTTACCGCCACAATTGACTATCTTTGTTAAGTTTAATTTTACATGTATTGACTGTATTAAATTATATGGAAGGTCCACCCCGGTGTTTCCCAGGATATTGACCTTAAGACTAAAACGTGAAGGAAAACGTCTACTCTTTCCCGGTTGTGAATTGTCTATTGTTCTCATTAAGGGTTCTCCACCCGGTATCCATGTCTCAACCTTCTTATCCCTGTTTCGAGGACCGAGTGAAAACCGATGAAGAAAAGAAATCACTTATATCTCTCTGACCACTCGTCTTCACTTAAATTCACTTATTGCAAATTCGAAGTTCATGGATTAAACGTACCCGGGAAAGATTCCGGGGCTCTCCCGGTTTCGTAACTCAACTGTACTCATGTACTGAAACATTTTACAAGTTTCATTATACATATATAAAAGATTGTCGTTCTCCAAGTCCGGTGACAGAGAAAGGTGAGGTTGAAAGAGAGGATAATCCATTGTGATCCACCGGTACACGGAAACCTCCTATACTAATTCCCCACCAACTAAGTCCATCCCTATGTATGTCAAAGTCATGTAACAGTATACATCTACCAAGTGTCTATGAAGATACTTTCAGTAGTGGTGGTATGTCCATATCGAAGATTCTTAGGAGAATGTTGGGTAACACAGTTGAGAGGACCGGAGGACTGTATCTCTATGTCCTGGTCTCCACCTAAGGAAGTATCGGGTCCAGCTACCGTACACTACCACCTCACTACTCCAACTTTTCATACCTCGGTCTTCGAAATAGTTCGGTCTTTAAAAAAGTTTATAGTTCACAGATTATAAAATTGTCTCCTAAACCAAGAGTAATTTTAGATTAGTTTTTCTCTACAAAAGAGAATAGTCCTTATGTAAAATTCTTCGTAAATTTATGTGAATAAAATAAAAGGACCCGAGTTTAAGTGACACCTACCACTGACGTCGGTACTTGAGTTTTCTACGAACGAGGACCCTTCTTTTCGATACTGTTTGGACCTTGTGTATCCCTTTTCGTCTCTGTAGTGAAACGACTGGTATGAGTTTCGATACCAAAAAGGTCATCCGTACTTCTCTACACTTTCAACCTGGTATTTCTTTCGACTCGTGGTTTCTTAACTACGAAAACTTGACACCACGACCTTTTCTGAGAAGTCTCAAGGAACCTGACGTCCCTCTAGTTTGGACAGTTTGGATTTCCCTTCGTGTGGACTTATAAGTAACTTTCCTGACCCCGATTTTGACTTCGAGGTTATGAAACCGGTGGACTACACTTTTCGACTGAGTAACCTTTTCTGGGACTACGACCCTTTCTAGCTCCCGTCCTCCTCTTCCCCCGTTGTCTCGTATTCTACCAACCTACCGTAGTGACTCAGTTACCTGTATTCAGACTCGTTTGAGGCCCTCTATGACTTCCTGTCCTTCCGAACCGTAAGACTTCAAGTACCCTAGTGTCTCTCATTCTTCACTAAATCTCTGACTTGTTGTTGTACGTTAATATTTTCCAGGTATAAAGAGTGTCAAATACTATTTCACACTCTGTCTTGAATCGTCTTAAGATCTAAATTTGTTTAGGAATTGACACAATTTTTCTCTCTCGTCCAAACAGTGTCAAGTTGTCATACTGTTTTGTAAAAGGGTTAAACTACTGTCAGCATTTTTAAATACTGTAATCATTGTTACTACCACGATTTGAAAATTGATTCGTTATTAAAAAAATTTATAAGTTAGTTCTGATTCTATAGAAAGAATAGAGGGCTGTCTTGTATTTTAACTATGAATCATTTCTTCGTTTCTCGTATCTCAGTTTTGTCATAAAAAAAATTTTTCATCATATGTCCTCACCGTATGTCAATTAAATTTTTAGCGAGAAAGATATCGCTTCCTTCGTCTATGTTGTCAAGGTGTAGTTCTACTACCGATACCCTCCAAAGGTCGGATAGGGCTGAATTTTGTTCCAGGAATTTTGTTCCTGGTTAATAGAGGACGGGGACCCCAGGGATCTAGTCCGTAACTCTCTAAAAATGAGGGACTGTCCGTCCCAGTTGTAGGGATGAACCGGAACTTCGTTAAAGTCTTCTATGTGGTAGTGGGGAGACGAAGGGTATTCTTATACCCTCATTTTGAAGACTCCCCCCTTACTTTGTCCTCCCTTCCCCCGTCCCGTTTTGGAGACTTTCTTACTCCATTTGACTCCTGTGTCGTACTTGCGTAATCTTGATTTATTCAGATTCTACCGCTCCTCCACTAAAGGTGATCTGGGACTTGGAGTTATATTGTGTAGTCTCTCGATGTACTGTGTGGGTGTCCGTGGTACTGTCACGGTTCCGGACGGTAGTTTCTGCTTGTTTACCCGTCACTGGGTCAAGGACCTTGAGAGGTGAGTAAGGGGTTTTATCAACCTTATTAGGAAGGTGAGTAATCGGATACTTTAATGAAGTGTAAAGTTCCGGTGAAAACGGAGGACTCTACCGGACACCTCACACCAAGAGAGATGTATGTAGGTGAATAATGAATGTTTTTTTTTTCAACGATAAACATCTAAAAAAAAGAAAGAAAAAACCATAAACACCGAAGTAACCAAAATTATTACCTCTTCCGTTACCGTGGGGTGAGGTCATGCGAACAGACCTTTTGGGGTACCCACCTCCTCGGACCATCCACCGTCAGGTACCTCAGCGTTTCTCAACCTGTGCTGATTCGCTGAATTAAAAGTGAAAAGTGAAACTACGTAACCACATCCTTTACCGTTGGGTGAGGTCACAAGAACGGACCTCTTAGGGTCCCTGCCGTCTCGGACCAACCGACGGCAGAGACCCCAGTGTGTCTCAGCCTGTGCTGACTTCACTGAATCGTCGTCGTCGTCGTCGTCCGAAATTATTTAAACCTTAAACGTACACAAAAATCTCTATAACCCCCGAAGGGACCACCGAGTCTCCAATTTCGTAGACGAACATTACCTCCTCTGGACCCAAGTTTGGGACCCAGTCCTTCTAGGGGACCTCTTCCTTTACCGTTGGGTGAGGTCATAAGAACGGACCTCTTAGGGTACCTGTCTCGTCGGACCACCCGATATCAGGTGCCCCAGTGTTTCTCAACCTGTGCTGACTCACTGAAGTGAAAGTGAAATCTCTATAACTCAACAAATACGAAACCTTTCGGTAATTTGGGTCGAAGTGGGACTGTCCCTTGTATTAAAATCTAAATGAAAACTACGAACGGAGATCTTAAACAATTAAGGACGGAAAAGGACTGAAGGGTAGGGTGAAGGGGGACGAAGAAGTTAGGGAGTAAGGAGTAAGAACTTCCATCGTCCGTGTCTTCAGAAGGGATCTATGGATTAGTTGTAATTACCAAGAAAAGGCGTCAAAAGTGTCGTCGGTTATAAACGGAGAAAGTAGTATTTTTCGTCGGTTATAAACGGAGAAAGTAGTATGAATAGTCTTAGACGGGGTCTTATTAAGGATACAGTGTATGTATAACTCCTGGTTAATATATGACCCAAGATCCGACCTCGAATCATGGAGGGAACCGGATCCAGAACGGGTCCCGGGACTTAGAATCTTCCGGGAGGTCGGCGTTGGGAGGTGTACCCGACCTCAGACACCCGGGTCGACCCGTACAAGTGGGTGTCGGGGTCAAGTGAAAGGATTTAGTGTATGGACCCTGAGGTCTTAAGAAGTGAATTTAGATGTGACTTAGACGAAAACGTACCCGGAGAATGGGTACGTTTTCGTATAAGAGACCAAGAAGAAGGTTTCTCGACTAAACGGAAACCAGACGAGTGAGGGTCTCGGTTCTTCTTCGACAATAACGTTACCCCCTCTTCCACGTCTCGAACTGATATTTCCCCCTCGAGGAGATAATATTGCCCTTTTCTGTCCTTCTTCGATTCTCGAAGTAAAGATAGTTTGGAGTCTGGGATGTTTACAGTCAATACCCGGACGATTCTGACGTCAACCTACAGATACAGAGTAAAAATAGGTTCTCCAAGGATCTGAAACGACGGAGACATTAGAAAATCACAGAAATATTAAAAAAAGTACCGTCTTGATCCTGTTTTCTTTACAGATTACCAAGATAAGTGAGCTCATCCTTGAAGAAACCTTTTCTATCACAAAGTAAGTAATACCGTTTAAAATAAAAGGTTTTTACTGGTGTTAGGTCAAGGTGTACGAAAAAATCTTTGAATCGTGAGAGTCACTCTATGCTTCAGATTATAGGAAGAGGAACTTAAACTTCCCTGACTACTGTGAGAACATTAGTTACTTTACGTCGTCGTTACTATGACGTACTGAAAATTCCGATTAGTACTTCCCTCTATATCACAGATGGAACAATGGAATTTGAGAACGAGACTCGACAGTACGTTCGTTAGGTTGACGGAACTACGAAGGTACGACATTCCTTCAGGTTGGATAGGGTGAGTTTCTCTGGTGTGACTGTCCGGGATTTCGGGGAACTTCCTTTTCTCTCTGGAATTGAGGAGGTCGAGAGAACGAGAAGGTTGAGGTTGGTGATAGACTCACGTTGGTATACTCTGTGGGTTACGACTTTACTGGGTAGGTTCGGGGAAGGACTTAGGGACGAGCTTCTTGGACACCAGTATTATTTTACTGAAGACAATAAAATTCGGTATTCAAAACCTCACTAAAGAATTTACTGTCACCACTGACCTTTTGAGAAAAAAAAATTAGTGGAACTGTCGTACGACGATTCAGCGAAGTCAACACAGGTTGAGACACGCTGGGGTTTCCACCGTCGGGTGGTCCGAGGAGGCAGGGACCCTAAGAGGTCCGTTCTTCTGTCGTATCATCAAACTTATAAAACCTTTCAATTATTTACAAATAGTTTAACGTACCTTTTTACCTTTTAGAGTTTCATGATCACTAATTAGGTTTGTAGTTATTACTAACTATTCTTGTTACAATGTGTATATATACGACTGTTATATCTTGAATCCAATATACATAAGACTAAAGTATCGTTTATATTCTGTGATCCTAAAAAAAAATCTGAAAATTATTTAGGAAATTTACTCAATTAAAGGAACGGAAAACAAAAGTACAGGAATGTTGTTTCCCATCCTTTTATTAAGATCTATGAGTAATCGTTCAAGTGATATAGAACTCCAGTGACATCCCCAGTACATATGACTTAATAGTTAAGGTCAATTAACTCCTAAAATTAATCAGTTAAGTCTAATTCGTTCCATGATGGTATTAACCACCCAAGGTGTCCGTCGGTAGACAAGGGAAACATAATTATAATACAGGATATCTCAGGTAGTTCCTCTTCTTGAACAGTTCATCTTTAGAAGAATTGTACTCGTTTTCCACTTACGAATCCTTTACTTTCCCTTCTCGACCTTTCTTTTATTTGATTTCTGTTCTGTACTTTCTTTTGTTTTCTTTTTCGGATCCTTCTTTCCTTTGTCAGGTTAATAAACGATACACTTCTCTTAGTTTGACTTAAATTGGAATCTGTAGACAAAGACGGACTATAAAAAAGGGGGTGATCTCACCTCCCTCCATTAATTGTACGGTACATCGACGAACGGAACATACGTAAAGAGTCGTATTAAGTCTGAGTACTGAGACGGGAGAGTTTCTTTATCAACTAATATCTTTGTCTTGTTTTGGAGAAACTAGGGAGAACACTATGTTGATCCAGTATTCTTCGTCTTAAGGTTTACATAAGACAAAACCTACTAAGGAGTACTTTTCAGACTGAACCCCTCCAAAACTTTACTTGTCACTACCTTTGGTTCCGTCTTATATTTCGTTTTCTGAGCAACTGTACTTTTTTTGTGGTTGAGACGTTTCCAATGGATTTACCCGAATAACAACTGGACGGAAAAGAAAAAGATCGGAGGAAGTAGTATCCCAAAAATTGGGGATTGTCTGTTACGGATTTTACACGTCACTATTTATAGTCCTCGTACATTACTATCTACTTAACACGGTACGTTTAGGGTATTGTAGAGCCCATAACGACCCCCTTTTCCTGTTGTAAATCCTCAAAGAGGATTTGAAGTCGGACAAAAAGATCACCAAAACAATGGATTTTATGTGTTTTCATAGAAACAGAAGATCAGTCTCCTTTTAATAACACGGAGAGATTTTCGTTTTTCAATTTGATAAAACGTCTCTTTGATCATAAAAAATTGTAAAGGGACATTTTATTATATTAATTCTATTCCGATATATATAGGTAATTCCACCAAAAAGAGGGAATGTTTCTTGTCTGTTGGAGATTATCTGATCAAATTTTTGGTTTTCCCTGAGTGTATTGTCATTTCCAGTCGCAATCCCGACCGAAGTCCACATCGAGACAGTCCTTGTACTAAGAACAAAAAGATGTCAAAAGAACCAAAACGGGAAGAGGTATTACAGTTCAAGTCGGAAGGGAGTACTGAGGTTGTGTTCAGAGGGTCTTTCCAACAAAGTGTACGAGAGTGATTGTAGAGAGTTAGTCGAACTCTAACTCAAAGACCACGTGGTCATTGTCGCTGGACCCCTGACGACGTATACGGATATATTCGGACATCGTTCGTTGTCAGTCCCGTACAAGACTAACCAGGTATGGTTAAGTCCAGGTTGGGGACATGACGTCCGTTAAGTTAGGGTAGGTTGATTCCAGATGATGTGTTACTCCTCCCCACCGAGAAGGTTCCTTTTGGACTCATGACACTCCTTCCTCTCTTTCCCCCATCTATTAACTACAAGTAAGTGATGTCCATCGAGCATACTTGACAGTGTCGTCGAGAATGTAAAAGACCCGTTTACAATTGATGCCATTTCATATTCTACAAGTGGTCTTTCTTTTTACTGGGAAGATAAGATTTAATACAAAAAATTTATACGTCTTGGTTACTCAAATAGTCTTTAGTTTCTTAGTTTAATCGTTCCTAAAGTTGATACCTTTTACTAAATACAGTCATCGACACTAAGTGACTCGTTTATAATTCATAAATGTACATGGTCCATGACACGATCCAAGATCTGTGGTTCCTATAGAAGTATTAAAAAGATGTGATTAAGGTATGACGTTTTTTTTTTAATGGATAGTTTATTTGATGTTTTCGTAATTGAAAGAAAGGGTATAGTTTTTAATTGGTCTGTGTAGTCAATATTCTTTAGGATTTTCCATTTTTTTTTTTTTTCTTTTACTATGTTAAAATCTAAATCTCTTACTTCAATAGCAATGGTCTTCCCTTCCCACCCCTCATCCCTATCTAACCCTCAAGTACTGACTGTGTATGTTTGACGGTATAAATTTTGTATTGGTTGTTCCTGGATCACATTTTTAAACTAATTCAGGATTTTCCATTTGTTACTGGTCACGACTTTGTGACTTCTGTCAACTATAAAAGTAGTCAGATAAGTCATAGTAACACTATGTTGTCTATTATATTAAACAATAGGATTTTTCGTAATAATTTCAAATTTATTTATTGTATATCCTAAAGAGAATCCGAAAATCTTTATCAAAGAGGGGTGAGGGTTTTTTTATAAGTACTACTGGTAACACTTAGTGATCACTATGTCCCGGGTTCTAATCCCCGCTATTAGTTTTATTTTCTTCGTTTTTCCCATCTATGATTATTTATACGTATTTAGTGTATGTAGGATATCACCACCACCAAATCAACGATTCAACACAGACTGAGAACACTGGGGTCCCTGACATCGGGTGGTCGAGGAGATAGGTACCCTAAAGGGTCCGTTCTTATAACCTCACCTAACGGTAAAAGAAGGGGTCTCTTAGAAGGGCTAAGTCCCTAGTTTGGTCGTAGAGCTTGAGTGTCGGGGACGTAACGTTCGTCTAAGAAATGGTGACTCGGTGGTCCCTTCGGGTATTTAGGATATGTGAGAACCATAGTTGAAAATTTCAAGTTGGGAGGTGATTTAGTAAGAGATCGTCCTTCAATATGAGACTGTTTCCCGAAGGTTTGAAGAATAGACGGTAAACGAAGGGACGTCCTCAGTCTTACTCGGTGGACCTGAAGTTGGACCTCAACAAAGAAGTACGATATTGTACACTGTTGAGTTGGGGTCTGGAGTCCCACGGTAACTCATGTGTCATGCGTCTTAATTGGGATTCTTAATTATAGAAATTATATATTCATTGAGTACGCGACACGAATCAGTGAAGTCAACACAGGCTGAGAAACGTTGGGGTACCTGACAACGGGCGGTCCGAGGAGACAAGTACCCCTAAGAGGTCCCTTCTTATGACCTCACTCATCGGATAGGGAAGAGGTCCCCTAGAAGGGCTGGATCCCTAGGTTGGTCCCAAAGGACGTAACGTCCGTCTAAGAAATAGTCGACTCAATGGTTCCTTTTGGATTCATTGAGTATGGTGAGTGTTTAAAGAGAGAGTTTTTCATATCGGACTTAAAATATATAATGAGTTTTAGAATCGTCTTCCCATGTGTCTTAGTCGGATCGTACGTCGACTGAAACATAATCGTTACTTACGAGAGACTCGTGAGTGTATGGTGAAAGGTTTAAAGACAGGGTGGGGGTGTGTCGGTTGGAGACAAGTCTACTAGTAAAAATGATTTGTGAAGTGGAGGGTGTTTCGTTATCACATATTCTAAATGTATTAATTACAAACATTCCCTGACGATCTCGGACCAGACTTTCTACGGAAACTTCTCCTTTTCTAACAACTACGATACTACAGGACCCAAAAAATAGAAATAGTTCTGACGAAGATACTCCTTTTCGATGTCTTTACTATCTACCCTGGTAAAAATAAATCGTGTCAATGTCCACCGTTTTGTCATGACATCCTGAGCCCGTTCTTATACAGGGATCCGCTGTCGTTGACATATTTGTACATAGGACAGTTAGTGATTCTTACGTCCAGGCTATGAAATATCTGGTCCCTATTACAATTAAGGTAGGACGAATGTCATAAGAAACATGACCTTTTCGAGTTCCGCGAAACGTTCGTGGTATTAAATCGCTTCGTATTTTACTTTCGATGTGTATCCTTTCAACTCCGTAAAACTTTTTAATTCTGTAATAGAAATAAGTCGGTAACTGGTTCTTCTCAACTTAAAAGTCACGATGTGTACCAAGGATGTATGTCTGATAAAAACAACAATAAATTTCTTCCTTCCCTCTTCCTTTACCGTTGGGTGAGGTCATAAGAACGGACCTTTTAAAGTACCTGTCTCCTTGGACCACTCGATGTCAGGTACCCCAGTGTTTCTCAGCCGGTACTGACTCGCGTAGTAGTGTCCCTTCCTTCCTTTTCCTCTGACTAGAAGTGACTCACAATTGTTACCTGCTGTAAAACGATCCTCCAGAGTGTGATAAATAGAACAAACTCGAAATTTTGTCGGCTCACTTCATGTAAAATATCAACTCCTTTGATTCCGAATTTCCTTTGTAATTAAACTGACTCTATTGTATCCGATGGTTCACTGTCTTGGTTCTTGAATTCGGTAAATATGTGTTAAGGTTTCGGTGACTGGAAAGGTGATGTGTACGTCGTCACCTGATTATTTGTAGTAGTCAGATTATCAAAGAAAGAAGATCTTGAACCAGGAATGGAAACGTTTCTGGTCTTATTTGCACAGAAAAAGTTTACTTAATAAGAACTTTATGGGTACTTCGACAGGGTATGGAACGGTCGGGAGTAAAGAGAAAAGGAAGGGACTTGATGTATGGTCTTATGTGTCAAATCGTAATCTAACAATTGTTGTATAGAGACAAAGTTTTATCATGGACTAAATATGACTGAGTGACGGTTAGTCTGTGTGTTTGATGGAGGTTGTGTAGATGACAGTGACCTCAGTTATTACCAGGAATGATATCGTCCTTCAGGTTGTCTTTTAACTCAAGTATAAAGTGTGTCTTTTGTCGACCGGTTTCTCCCTACGGAATTGTATGACACCTGACCGTCCGTCTGAATTCGATAGTTGAGTTTTTATTCGGTGAGAGGACATCTGATTTTAAAATTTTCTATAAAACGATACAATAATCTTAAAAAAAATTTTTCGTTTAGTAAATTTTAGTGTTTATGGGAAAAAGGATTTTATGTGTAAGGTGGTTCTCCATAGATTAAAGTGTCGATTCCCTATTAAATCTAAGAAGAGGGTTATGGAGATACTCTAATTAACGTTTATTCTTTAACAGGTAAAAATAACCTCTTACTTCTACATTGATCAATCGACACTTCGTACTCCGTCGAACTCCCTTGAAGTTCCTAGTTCCGTCTCACGACCGAACTCGGTCATACTTCCGTAAGACATGATCATTTGACCCTTCTGTCCGAATTATCTTGTTTTCCATCTATCTCTCCCTGTAATTTCTTACAATCCTGTAATCTCCTCAAACCCTCTCCTCAAACTGTTTTACTAAGGCTTCAAGAAGGTCTTCATATTATGTTCCCTGTGGTGGTGACTTACCTATATACGTTTCACAATACAATGGATGTGACCTTATAATAGATCGATATCTTTCTTTAGTCCGAGACTATACACGAGGTTGTGCCTACTTGGAATTTTTGTACGATTCACTGTATTCGGTCTGTATTCTCCTGTTTATAAAAATAAAGTGAATATATTTTGGGGACCTCTTCCCTTACCATTGGGTGAGGTCATAAGAACCGACTTCTTAAGGTACCTATCTCCTTGTACCACCCGATGTCAATACCCCAGCGTTTCTCAACCTGTGCTTACTCGTTGATTGTGAAAGTGAAGTGAAAGTATATTTTATAGATCTTACCGTTTAAATAACTCTTTCCTTCATCTAACCGTCTACTATGGTGAGAATGCCGTCTTTCACTTCTTCTTGATTTCTCGGAGAACTACTTTCACTTTCTCCTCTCACTTTTTCAACCGAATTTCGAGTTGTAAGTCTTTTGATTCTAGTACCGTAGACCAGGGTAGTGAAGAACCGTTTATGTACCCCTTTGTCACCTTTGTCACCGACTGAAATAAAACCCCCCGAGGTTTTAGTGACGTCTACCACTAAAGTCGGTACTTTAATTTTCTGTGAATGAGAAACCTTCCTTTCAATACTGGTTGGATCTGTTGTATAAGTTTTCGTCTCTGTAATGAAACGGTTGTTTCCAGGTAGATCAGTTCCGATACCAAAAAGGTCATCAGTATATACCTACACTCTCGACCTGACACTTCTTTCGACTCGCGGTTTCTTAACTACGAAAACTTGACACCACAACCTCTTCTGCGAACTCTCAGGGAACCTGACGTTCCTCTAGGTTAGTCAGATAGGATTTCCTCTAGTCAGGACCCACAAGTAACTTCCCTGACTACAACTTCGACTTTGAGGTTATAAAACCGGTGGACTACACTTGTCGTCTAAGTAAACTTTTCTGGGAATACGACCCTTTCTAACTTCCGTCCTCCTCTTCGTCTACTGTCTCCTACTCTACCGACCTACCGTAGTGGCTGAGCTACCTGTGTTCAAACCCATTTGAGGCCCTCGATCACTACCTGTCCCTCCGGATCTCACGACGCTAGGTGCCCCAACGTTTCTCAGTCTGTGTTGATTCGTTGACTTGACTTGACTCTCAGACCCCTTTCCCCTATTATCCTTCAGTAACGAATTACCTGTGTTTTAAAGACAAACTCCACTATTTTTCAAAATCTTTTTCTATCACCACCACTATAGTGTTATGTCACTTATATCAATTACAGTGACTTAGTATGTGAAGTTGTAACAATTTTACCTTCTAAAATACAATATATACAACACTGCGTTCTTTTTTTTAAATTTGTCTTCTCTGTTCAGTTCTTTTTTTAATTTCTTGTTTCGTTCTCCTTACTTTAAATCAAGAACGGAACGATAAATAATTTTAAGTAACAAAATTCTAATACTAGTAATTTTGTCACTCTGTGACCGTGTCTTTGTTTCTTTATTTATTTACCATAGTTTATCTTTCAGATATTCCTCTGGACTGATATGTATATATAAACCACACATTACTTCCTCCTTAAATTCAGTCACTCTCCTTTCGTTACATGTTTGTAGTTGATTACTCAGTGAACTTCCTCCTCGAGGAGGACACCCGTCCTTAAGACGGACAGAACATGTGGTTGACAACGGGTTCGCTTTAGTATGGACCATGTAACATCCGTACATAGTTATCAATTACAAACAACTTACTTAATTTAGTAAAGATATATTATTTTATATGATTTTATTTAAAAGTTAACTTATGCTAAAATTGACTTTTTAAATTTACTTAAAATTTAAAGTAAGATTTCTGTAGTTTAAAGTACTTTTTTTAGTTTATCACTATTTGAACTTTTTCATTTTTGGAGATGTGTATGTATAGTTTTCCATGTATTTATTCTAACTCCTCTTTGACTCTTTACATTTATTGATAAATACATGTGAACATTATATACTCTGTTTGTAACATGGAACTAAATATTGATCGTGAAAATTGAGTTATTACTTTCCTGTTGATAGAGTTCTCTTTTTATTTCACATAGTTCAGTATTCTTGATGATTATCGGTTTTTCTGATACTTTTTTAGAATATAGTAATTATTGGTTTCTTTGATTTTAATTTTACTATCTATGATAAAGTGGATAGTCCAACCGTTAATAGTATGATAGATCACAACCACTACTAAGTTTCTTTACTTATAAGAGTGTGTAATGACCTTCCCTATATTTAACTATGTTGTCAATACATTCCATTAAACAGTCCTTTATGGTCTTCACAAATTTTACACTTATAGTAAACCAATGGACTAAGATAAAGATTACTAAATTCGATTTTTATTAAATTTTGTTTATGTGTAAAAAATGGACGTTCCGACAAATAAAGTCGGAACAAGTATTATCTTTTTTTCCAACATTTGTAAATTTACAGGCCTCTATTACTTACCAATTCACTTCAATACCATGTAGGTATTGTTTCTTAAGATATGATAGTCCTTTTTTTTACAATATCTGATTACCTTACTCCCTTTAAGAACAATATAAAAATTCAAATTTTCGTCTAATAATTTATAATACTCCGTTTTACTAAGGTACAAAACACTTTTCCTTTTTTATGGTTTTGACTTTCTTATTAATAGATTTATAGTTACCACTAACAGAGACTGACAGTCCAATTTACCGTTAAATTTACATTAATAATGATTATTTTAGATGATTAAAAAGACGTACTTATATACGACGATGATATTATATTTTCGTTACTTTCTACAGGAATTAAAATTGTCTCTTTATTTTATTGTTTCAACCAGAGGACAAGAGTCTTGGGTACGACTCACTCACTCACTTCAGTGAGTCAGCACAGGCTGAGAAACTCTGGGGTGCCTGTCATCGGATTGTCCGAGGCTCTAAGTACCCTAAAAGGTCCGTTCTTATGACCTCACCCGATGGTAAAGGAAGAGGTGTCTTGGGTACGATTAGACGAAATTTTGGACAGAGAAAGAGACACAGTTCGTGTAATGATTCGTGAACCGTGAGAATAAATAAACTAGGATGACAAAATAATCCATAGTAATTGGGGTACTTACTCCAGGACCCAAATCTTTTTCCTCACACAAGTTCCGGTACGTTGGTCACCGTCTCCAACCTTAAGGGGGGACAACAGACTACGGTTCCGAATACAAGAATTGGTGTTTGAAAGGACCCAGACAATCCTTCATCAATCCGAAAACCTCTCATCTGAGTTTTTTGATGGTCTATAGTATCAAAGACATTTGTTTAGTTTTTGTTTTTGCAAACCGTAAGATTTGTTGTGTGAATGTTTGACGGAAACCCTTTGTTAAAAAAACAAACAAAATAAAGTGAAAAAGTTAAAAGAACCTCATATCAACGAGTCGTTATAACACAGTCAATTATTTAAAAAGAAGTTCACACGCAGTGAAGATGACTAAACATGTTAGACACAGATACAACACATTTAAGAAGAGTCTCCACTACGGGTCATTATCCCTTCTCGTGACCGGATCTCCTCCTAAAGGACCCAATCTGGACCTAACTGGACGGGGAATTATAGGCATTTTAGAACCCGTCAATAAATTGTAGTGACCCAGAGTAAGGACTGGTTATCCTATTTCTGTTACTTTGTGGATCAACGTCCTATTAATGATCCCTACACTATATGCTGTACCATTTATATTGATTATGACGACATAGAATGTGTACTTTCAACAATTCTCTTATTAAAGATTGTTGAAGGTAGTGTTCCTTTTTATAGAAAAGGACAAAGAAATTAAAACATAGATATACTCTATTATCTTTAAGTGAATTGAATGACACCGTTATTAAGGTTTTATATACATTCAACTTAGTAATACGATACATGGAATTTGAAAATGTCACGAAATACAGTTAATATAGAGTTATTTTGACCTTCTTTTTTATATTTATCTATTAGATTTGAGTGTTCGTATGTCCGTTTGTATGTATGTATTTTACTATCAGAATGAAGTTCCTCAAAACTACTCCTAATTTATTTGATTAGGTGTATCCTGAAACTATCGATTTATAGACTTTATTTCGTTCGTAAACTATTTACCGTCAATAAGTGTAGTAATTTCATAAGAGATCGATCATTTGAGAGGTTCCCGTTTTTAGTGTACAGTTTAATGAAAACTTAAAGGATTACTCATGTGATCTACAAACAAGTCACCTGACTTCGACTTACACTTCATAATAGACTTCTCTTCAGAGACGTGAAGTTCAAGAGACGAGACTAAGTTAAAGTTTGTCTTAGGATGGAACGATTGCAAACAGGTGATTATCCTTGAAACAAAATAAGAGTAGACATTACGTCACTGATTTTCTTTTAGTGTTACAATTCTGGGAGAACGTAAAGAATTTGTTTGTAATAACGACCAATGACTATTGTATAGGTTATGAATTTATGTTCAATGAAAGTAAAGTTGTTCCGAAGAGTCCCTTCCTACCTTAAAATGATCAGATTTTTTAATAATTAGTTTTGAGCTCAACATTGTAGGAACTTATAAACAAAGACTATAGGAGATCTTTACATTGATGTTGGATAAAGAGAGGAAGTCGTTCTTTCATCGTCCTTTCTTAAACCGAGTTAGAAAGTGACTTTCATAAATTATACATATTTAGATGTTATCGATCGTTGAAAGTACACTACACAACGAAACTTCAGTTACTTCGACTTTTGAGTGAAATCTTTCAAGAGAATTAGGAACTCTCATATTGTCACGCCATAAAATTAATACTGTACTGTTTAACATTGTGTTTACATATTTATAACTACACGTTCAGGACCGTATTAAGACACTTATGAGCCGTTTTGTCCATCACTTATACAAGAAAGTAGATTTAGTCCTGTAATTTATTCGGGTTTCTTGGGCTAATTTTCGTTACTCAAAGGGTTCCTGGCTCAATTGTCAGGATAGACTGTAACGAGAAACCACCGATTTACTGAACGTGACTCTTTGTTTCTCCTTCTTAAGGTAAATACTCCTGTTTGATGGGACCTCAAAGAGAAGATAATATTACAAAAGTTAAGTTTAATCACTGTTGATTTGGTTCCTTGTCTGAACTGACCTAGTTAGATTACTTAATATCGATATTTGTACAGTGAAGAGAATTTTAGGAGGTCACGGAGAGTTTACTGAAGTCCTGTGGGTAAACCGTACGTTTGAGGTGGTACTAAACCGATGTCGAATTAAGTAAAGGGGTTTGTTGAGAGAGGGAAGGTGGGTGAAAGGAGGCATAAAGAGTACAGTCGTCTCTTAGTAGGTATAAGGGGATTCTTAGATTAGCGAACGTAAGAAGTCAGTACAACCGCTAAGACTAGGGAGAGGTACTCTGACATAAACACTGACATCGATAAGACGTGTGGGGAGTTCCGAGAAAAGTAAAAGAGGGAATTAGAGTACTAACGTGGTTTCCCATCTACTCCCGAATCTTTGGAGACGAAGAGTATTACAAATTGTCGATATGTTTCTGTAGAGTTATTTATGTTATACATTGATTCTTCTCACACTAACAGTGTATTTACCTTTAACTTGTGGTTTCAGGAACCCGGTGAAGGTGGGAAGGTTACCCCAACGACGGGAATTAGAATATGTTTTTTAGACCGTGACGGTAACTAAGCTAGAGGGAAATTTTTACTTAGAAGAAAGTGAAACACGGGTATCGTATGCCAAAAGGAAAATGAAACCGGAACTGACCTAGGGTAGAACCATTGGCAACAAACACAAATCTGCGGACACAATAAAGGGAACGCGAAAGGAGTCTTGTCCTGACTTCCGAATAAGTGGTCCATAGTGGGTGTGACGAATTGTCTCTCGTAGTGATCTTCACCCACAAGTTGTAAATCACCGGACCTTTACTCTTGTTTAATACTCTTGTTAATACTCTCCGTGTCAGACTTTTTAGTCCGGTACTAATTACTCAATCGGAATAATCAAAGTTCATGTGTGTGATTATCAAGACAGTCGCTAGAGACAGATATTAGAGAAACCGAAATGAAAGTCTAATAAGGGAGGGTGTGAAGACAAATAAATCAGGGGTGACACTACGAGGATTACATGATCAAGAGTTTGATGTCAAAACTTACTTTTATTTCTCAAAGAAACAATTTTAATTTCATACTTATTCGAAAAGAGTTAAGTGTATCTGTGTGTGTTTATTTAAATACCAATCATACAAAGGTAAAATTTAGAACGAGAATTGATCTTCGATACGTACGTTTATATCAATAAATAGTTATAAAGTACCCAAGTACATTTCTCTTGTGCCAAGAAGTCGACAAGTGGACTTGTGGTCTTTCTTAGTGAGAGGGTTGGCAAATTGTACTGTTTTGGGAGATTGTATTGAAACGTGGTTCTCCGAGTTGATGATCAGATGAAAAGATTCCTAGATGTAAAAATTTTAATGTATTACTTCCCGAAGGGACCACCGAGTCATCATTTGTTAGACGGAAGATTACGTCCTTTGTGCTCAAACTAGGAACCGGGTCTAAAGGGACCACCGAGTCTTCCATTTCTTAGGTGGACGTTACGTCCTCTGGACTCAAGCTAGAGACCCAACCCTTCTACCGGACCTCCTCCCGTACCGTTGGGTGAGGTCATAGGAACGGACCTCTTAGCGGTACCTGTCTCCTCGGACCACCTGACGTCAGGGACCCCAGTGTTTCTCAGCCTGTGCTGACTCGTCGATTCGTGTGTACGGCCCTTCTGGGGTGTACGGTCCTTCTGGGGTGTACGGTGTCTCGTTGATTTGGACACACGGTGTTGATAACTCTGACACGAGCTCTTGGACCCTTGGTGTCGGTGGCTCCGGGAGGGTAGGGTCTCGGAGACGAGACGTTGTCCTCTTCGGTGACCTCACTCTTCGGGTGCGGGACGCTGACCTCTCGCTGAGGACGAGTGTTGATTTCTTTTCGAACACGTCGTTACCGCTAGGTGGGGTCGGTTTTTATCTATTTAATATTTAAGGTATTCCTTTGTGAACTTTACATCTGTTATTTTTTAAGTTACAGATTTTATAGTTGACCTTATGTTGCTTACAGTAAAAAATTTCACGTCTTTTAAGTGTGTTTTTATGTGTCAAACATTTAAAGTACAATGTTTATCACCAAATTAATGTTATACGTTGTAAAAGGACACTACACTCGATGACCAGTAACGACCTAATAATGGTATCTGTAAATATGTAATTGTTACTTTAGTACAGTTAAATTTTTTTGAAATAAAACACGGAAAACATAGATATATATATCTCTCTCTTATAAATAACCTCATATTAACCAGATGTTACAGAAGTAAAGACGACATGTTACTTTACTTAGTCAATATTCATATATGTATAGGGGAGGGAGAACTTGGAGGGAGGATGGGATGGGGAGTAGGGTGGGGAGATCTAGTGACGTTTCGTGGTTCGACTCGAGGGACAAGATATGGTGTCAGAGTGGTCGATAGACAAAATTGTTTATCTTCTGGTTCAATACCTGTCTTTTGTCTTTTAGTTATATTTGTTTCATACATCCTCATATACATAGACAGATAAATTTATGTTTACCCATCTGTCTTCTTAGACACATATTATATCTCTATGAATCTTCTTAGAGACATATTGTATCTCTATGAAGATAGGTAAATGTACATCTATCTGTCTATCTATGTATATGAGGGGGTATGTAGGAAATACAACCAAAAGACAAAAGATGGGTATTGAACCAGATGATAAAAGTCTGAGATAGACACAAGGATGACTCTGACAATAAGATCGCTTTAGGACTATCGGCCGGAACCGTTCACAACGTCACGACACTCAAATCTAAGTACTAAGTCATTTCGGGATCCTAAGAGTCTAATTTTCGCGATACCTTTACATGTAAGGCACGTGAAAGGAATGTACAAGAATGGAAAAGAAAGAAGTTCCGTCTCACGTGTCGGGAAGAAGTACGACGTCAACTCGTTCCAACGAGAGACGATTCGTGGTACCGGAGACGAAGGTTTATCTAACGTAACGGGACTACTTATGACGTCAATGAGTGTCGTGACAATAAACGAAATAAGTAAAGGACCCTTATCTTACTCGATAATGAATTTTGGTTTTAGATGGAGATTCTTTAAAATCAGTATACAATGGTTATATAATATCGTAATAATTTAATAAAATTTCCGATTTCAGTCTTTGCCTCTTCCGCTACCGTGGGGTGAGGTCATGAGAACGGACCTTTTAGGGTACCTACCTCCTCGGACCATCCGACGTCAGGTACCCCAGTGATCCTCAGCCTGTGTTAACTCGCTGAAGCGAAAGTGAAAAGTAAAAGTACGTGACCTCTTCCTTTACCGTTGGGTGAGGTCACAAGAACGGACCTCCTAGGGTCCCAGTCCCCTCGGACCACCCGACGGTAGATTCCCCAGTGTGTCTCAGTCTGTGCTGACTGCACTGGATCGTTTCAGTCTTTTTGTTCTTTTTTGAAACCACGACAGGCGAGTTGGTTATCTACGGTTTTGAACGATAAAAGATACAAAGAACATTTCATGATGAAGTTATCGGAATGTTTCGTACTTCCAGGTTTTTATCGGACATAAAAAGGTATTATTTAGATTTTAATCGTTGAAGAATAAAGTTAGATACTCCACAAAAGGGGGTATTTAAGAGATAGTTAAATTTTTATTTGTCTATTCCCGGATTTACACGGGTGTAGATTATTTTCATAAGATTATTTTCACACTTCTTTTTATATGCACCAGACGTAAGACGTAAGATCACCCTTTACGAAAATCAGGATTTTAAAAGGTATCCTGAACGATAAAGTCTTTAGACATCTTAGAGAAAGTGAAAATAGTTCATTACGGTTGGTTGGTCTAGGTCCCTAGAAACTAAATTAAAAAAGATTTTGACTTTCTTTAAAAGGATACCTCTTAGGTGTAAAAGTATTGAAACACTCTGTGACCAGGATAATTACAGTGAAATAATAGGAACTCTCGTATCTTTTACTGAATAAGTCGATCGTCCTCTATTTAATAATAGAAGTAAATCTGTAGTATACTTACAAGTACATTATCAATTACATCTATGAACCCCTTCTTAAAATCTATTTCTTTTATTAACAAGAGTTGTTTTAATTTAGAATTTTGGACACTTGTTCCGTTAGTACATCAACAAAATCTTAAATCGTCAACCTATTTCAAAAGAAACTGTGTATTATACGAAAGAGAAAAGACTAATATTCTTAATCTTTTGATACAAAGGGAAAGACTGAACCGACGGTCCTTCGAGTCCCCACTTGATTACCGGGTAGTATTATTTACGAAAGGACGAGTATAAATTTATATAAGAGAAAAAAAAGTACTAAAAAGTGAAGTGTCAACCAATAAAGGTAAAATAATAAGACTCCATAGATTATCTAATATATATATATACCTTTCTTCGTTTCTTAAGTAAGTAAAGTTAATCTTTAAGTAAGGCTTGGTAAACAACATATAGGTAATCCACAGTCCGTGACAAGATCGGATCTCCTGCACCTACGTCAATCAATTTTTTACTACAGGTACTCTCCTCACTTATAAGAATGACATAAGTATTCTCTCCTTTTTAGACATTCAGTTTGGTTGAAGTTATTTTACTTTTAAATTTTGTTAAAAGAATGTTCTTTACGGAGGGTTGTAGTTCAATTGGGAGTATTTCTCCTTCAATTATATCAGTCATATCAATAGAAAACTAACAACGAAAGTCCTTATACCTTTTGACTAATGAATTACTATGTTGGGAGAAAAGTTCCCAGGACCTTATTTTGGTCGGAAATATGAACCTGTACACGATTCATGATTATTATAGTGAGTACTTTATTTTCAAAAGTTTATTTAACGGGCAATTATTGTCTAGTTGAATTTGTAAGATTGAGGGTTCTTTCCCCCAAACCCCAGAATTCTGAGGACGGAATTTCGAAGACTACATTGTTTATTCGTCATGGATGAGCCAGTTTGGTTCCTTATGTTGCGTGAAACACACCGATTGGTCCGTTCATAGTAAAAATTGACCATTTCGTCAAGGGAAAATCTCTACTGGAGTTCCAACCACCCGGATTTAAACGGGAACGAAAGTCGAAACAAAACGAGATGGCCGAACGTTTATGTATGGTCAGCGTGTGACTGGGATCCCACCGGACGGACGACGACCGGACTACAACCTTTTCGCTAACTTTAAATGTTCCTAGAACGGGAACCGGAAGTGAGAGTCCCACGTCGTAAGAGTGTGTGATATTTCACAACGGTCGAGTGTTATTGGAACATCAGTCTCTTCGGTCGGGTCGTTCCGACGGACCTCTACCCCCAGTGGACGGGGTTGTCAACGTTTATGTGATCGTACGTGTACATCCGCTGGACGAACAGAAGGTAAACGTTCTCTTCCGACACATTTATTGATATAAAGGGTTTTCCGTTTTATAATCTGAAGAGTTAAACTTGATGCATGTGAATCGGAAGAGTCTGATTGTGTCCCAGAAATTTACTGTCCCAACGAAAATAAAGTGATTCTTCAATTTGATTTTGTAAGAAATTTCACATAGTACGGAATCACTGAAAGATCACTTGGGTTTGTGACTTCGTTGTTTATTCCTTCATATTAGTGACTAGAACTTTTTAGACTCCCGAGATTACTCCTTTTTTCGTCTGGTTCTTATTTTTTACTAGGGTCTAGGGAAGGTTTTTTGCGACTTTCTTAAAATCTTACGACGTTTCGTTAGTGAAGTAATTAAATACGTTGCTGAGTTTAAAACACCCTGTTCTTTATTGTCCCAGTTCCACCGGTCCGCATATATCCACGTTTTTGACGTTGAAATATAATTTACCAACTCCCTTCTGAACCCCTCCTACCCATGGTGACTCAGACTACAAAGGTCTACAGCCGTAACCTGTAGAGTGAGTACAGTAATTCACTTGATTTAGTGTCTTCCTTGTTTTCCCTGCTCTCCTGGTTAAAGCTCTTCCGTCGACTCAGAGGGGAGGAGGCAAAGCAAGTCTAAACAGAAAGCCCGGAAAGAAAGGATTACCGTAAAGAAACATCCTTTCGAGGAGTGTAGAAAGCCAGATTAATAGAGTAACGTGTTTAGAAACTTTTCCTTCCTTGACGCCAAACGAGACGCGCGTCTGTAGAAAAGAAGCCGGCTTCAAGAATAGATTCGGAAGTTGGTTGAAAGCGACTTTTCCTACAGCGGCTCCTCGCTACTCCGAACTTTAGGGCACCAAAAGAGTAAGAAAAAAGAAAGAGAGGCTTCTGCGGTGGGGATGTGGAGCCGGGCGAGGGGTGGTAGAGGACTGAGCGCTGTTAAGTGGTGGCAAAAATTCACACAAAATTCCGTAGAGGAGACAGAGAAGGAGACTGGGCTCCAGAAAGTCACAATCCCGCGGATTGGTCCCCTATCCGTTTATCCTATGAATTCCCTTTATTTTCTGGATTAACTTTTTAGAGCACGACGGATCAATGCTAATTCATACAACGTCTATTCACTCGTATAATAATTAAACGGCTCCAGAAAACGGAATTCGTAAGTACAAATAAATTGTCTGCATATGTCGCGCATGGTATATGGTCTGTGATAAGGTTTACGAAAATTTTGTGCTGGGAGAAACCAAATTTTTCATAAAGATTCACTGTAATGTAGGCGCACACGCAAAGCTTTCAGAAACGGTATCAAAAGAAATATTGTACCCATGTCACCAATTCAGAAGTTTCTGTTTATGCCTTTTTGAAATTGGTCAACGTTGAAATAACGTTCGGTCAGTAAAGGGAGAAACGTTAAAAAGCGTTAATAATATTAATTTACGTCGGCATATCACTCTTTCTTGAAAAAAAAAAGTTACTGCTTAAACGTGGGACCCGCAAACCTTCGCGGGCGATTAAACTAGCGCACCGGTTCCAATTACCGTGGACATCCGTAAGTGAAAGTCTTTTTATGCGTCGGAAGCGACTTACAACACTTCCGACTCTAGCGTCCAGCCTCCGCTACACAGGGGGTCACCGGACACGTCTGACCTGAGCCCGCGTGGGCGGCCCCTTCTCGCTAACCGGTGGGCGCGTGTGGGCGAGTAGGATCTTCCCGAGCCTCCTGGCCCTCAGCTCACCGCAGCCCCCTCCAGCCTCGGCCTCCCTGCGCTCAGGCGAGCCGAGGGGCGTCGCCCGAGCCCGTCGGCTCGCCGTCGCTTCGTTTCCGGCCCTCTGGGCGTGTCTTGTCTTCGGGTGTGGGCTCGACCCCCCAGTGTCAGGGGGCGCCGGGGCTCGACTGGGCCAGGTCGGGGTAGTCCGGGGCGGGCCGGACGGGGGTGGTGGAAGGGGGGGTGGGGTGGAGGGGCTCTGACACGAAACGGCCCACAATTCAAAGTCTTCAGTCCTACTTTGCAAAGCCCAAAGACAAGTGTGCCAATAACGTCCGCGGCGCCACCCCTGGCGTGTTTTCTCTGCTCCCGAACACCCCTTCCCCAAAACACCAAATTGCTCCCGAATTGGCCGCCTGACGTCCAGGAAGAACGAGGGGCGGACGGGTCGAGGGCGGGCCCGAGCCGGAAGAGTTCAGCGCAGGGAAGGAGAAGAGGAGGGGCGGGGCGCGGCCAGAACACACTCCTCTCTCTTACGTCACACTCTCCCTGTGGGATTCGTCTAGGGGTCTTTTTATTCTTAGGCAGGCACCGCGTCCGAAGACCGCTAACTAACTGCGGGGAAAGAGTCTCCGAAAAGGTGTGAATCGTGTCTCGACGGCCCTGCGCTACTGACGTCAGAGCCGAACTGGGCCTGGCTGGGCCGCGGGTGGAGGGCCATAGCGCCGGGGACCCGTCCGTTTGGCGGCGGTCGACGGGAGCGTCTGTGTAGGAGCATCGGCGGCCAAGGTTTCTCTGATGAAGTCTAGTACCTCTCTTTCTCGTCGAACTTTTGCACAAAACTCCCGTGTAAATCTTACTATATGTGGCTGCGTCAGGTTACGTGTTTTTCGACCTGTGCTTAAAGCAGAAAATCTTTTGTTCAAAGGTTCGGGCTAAAAACAAGAAAAGAAAGTGCATCCCTAAGATTAATCGAGATGGCGACACTGATGGGTTTGGTCTCTGACACCTCTTAACGTTAATAGACCTAGTAGGTTCGGGCTTTTTGAGCTTGAACTTTTTTGATTATTTGAACACAGGATTTTATGGGCGTGGTAACTAAACAGGAAGGACAGTGGTCTCATCTGTGTTGAGGCTGGGTTCCAGATGAGTCGCCCTAGACAATAGATGTCAGATATCGGGCCCACCGGTTTACCTTTCTTGACTAAGTCTCGTTTAGCTTTTAGTAAACCACCGGAGAGTCTGGCGGTCGCCAAATTCATGGACCAGCCCCTTTGAGCGCAGGAATAGACAAGAGCCGGGTCTCCGGCGCCTTCGTCGGCACGCTCAACGGTCCCTCTTTTCGTTGAAACTAAATCCCAAAGGTTTTTGGGGTCTCCCGTTTACACTGGCGGTCCCAGTTAGTCAGTCGTCAAAACCAGGTCTGTTCCCTGTCAGCTCACCCCGCCAAGCCAATTCGGTGCCGCGGAGGGCTGCAGTGTGTGCAAGCGAGTGTGAGTCGGTGCGCGAACCCCAATAAGAAATTTGTGTCCCGACTTTGAAGTGCCCGTCTGTCGCCCCACGCCTCCTCGCGGTTTTGGGCTCCAGGTCTCGGGCGGGGAGAGGCCGGGCGGGGGCGGCGCGGGCGCGGCCGCGGGCACGGGTGCAGGCGCGCGGAGGGATAGATCTCAATCGTTGAAGCGCGAGGGCGAGCGGCGCCGCGGAGGGGTGGGCGCGAGTCGAGGCCCCGGCGGCTCCGCGCCGGCTCAAGGGTGCGGAGTTCGGGCTCGAGGCGCCGGGCGTAACCGGTCGCGCCGGGGCGGGGAGGCGGAGTCGGTTAGGGTCCAGTGCGACCGGGGGCCCCTCCGCCACGGGCCGCCTCGCCCGCCCCCGGACGCGCGCCCACCGCCCGCTCCCCCGGGGCGGGCGCGCCCCTCCCTCCGCACCGGCCGCGGCCGAGAACGCCGGCCCGACCCGACGCCGCACCCTTTCTCGGCGCTCCTCGACTGGCGCGGCGGCGGCCTCGGCGCGGACGGCCCCGGGTCCCTCCCGCCCGCCCTCCTCCTTCCGTCCCTCCCGCGACGCAGGGCGAGCCGCAGGCACCGAGGCCGGGCCGACGCGGGGCGCGCCAGGAGAGGCGCTACTTCGCGGGAACGCTCCTTTGCTGGAGACTCTCGCTGTACCTGCTCTGGTAGCTGCACCCCTCGCTCTTGTTAATGAGCCCCACTCGCGCCCGAGCCGCCCTCGACAGGCCTCGGGCTCCGTAGCCCCTCGAAACACATGGTCGCCAAGCAACCTGTAGGGTCCCAAGAAGCGGCGGCGGAAGATTGGCTCGTCCCCTTTCAAAACGGACCTTATGAAAACTCACCACCCGCGAGCGCCTCGCGCACAACCCCACCCCGCTCCGTACACCCAAACGTGAGCTCCCCACCCCGCTCTTCTGCCCCCTGCGCCGACCTTCACACGTCCCCGACCGCTTCCTCCCAGGGGGCCGACAGTCGCAACCCGTGCCCCTGAGTGTGCAGGCCCGCTGGGGCGCTGCGTGGGCGGTGGCTTTAACACAACCCCTCGTGAAAGTTTTACCCGGTCCGCTTCTCTCTCCCCCCCTTTTTTTTCTGAAAATTAAAAATTTCTACGATTTTCTACTGAACGAAAAACTTCTTTAATTTCGTCAAACGCTACCGTTCGATTCATCAAACTCTAAAGGTCAAACCAGCTCACATTGAACCAACTGCCTCCACACTCACTGTTCAGAAAGCCCGTAGGAGAGAGAATGACGAGCAAGGATTCAGACCTTTTCTAGCCCCCAGCACTAGTGTCTTCGGTCTGGAGGTGAGACGTCACTGTCTCCCTCCAATACCTCCGCAAAATTACGGTTCCGCCCAGTTTACTATTAACGAAGATTAACCGTAGGGGTCTTCGAGGAATTAATAAATAGACGTCGACAGTGAGTTCTCATTTTAAGAAAGATGGAAACCTTTTGACCAAAAGAAAGTTATAATAAGATTATACATGTCTGGAATCGGACCTTAGTCGTCTTCGTGTCTATAAATGAACTTTATAACAAAGGTTTCATAGAATAATTTCACACAGTAGAATGTTTTTACTCTAGACTTTTTGTTTTCTACACACTTTCCACTTTGGTCAACTCTTCCCCACCCTTACTCCCCTTGTCAATTAAGTCTTTATTCTAGGTCTTCACTCTTCCACTCCATTATTCTTGGACCACACGTGTTGTAAAGATTTTACTTTCTTGTTTATTGTCCTTGGACCTCTTAAACTCTTGTACTTTTTCGTCTCATAGGTACTTAATACTTCTCTTTGTCTCTGGTTGATCTTACATAATATTTTTTAATACACTGCCACGTCACTAAACTAACTTGAAAACTATGTTTTATAAAAAAATAATCGTTTGACTTCTACCCAACGTTGAGTTCTCAAAATTCGAATCTAACTTCCGACTCTCTATGGATCTCAAAATAAAAGTTTCATTTCATAAATGGATTATCAACTAGATTAAAATTAAAAAGAGAACCACCGTATAAATTAAACCCCAGTCAGAAAACCTTTTAACTGTGTCTTTTGTAACTTAAACAGAAAAAAAAAGACATACTGATTAACCTCAAAACTTTATCTATTAAAGACAAATAGAATTTCTGACGTAGATCCTTGTCGTCAAACTGTATGCCACTGACATATAGACAAACTATTATGACGATTTGTACCGGAAATACAATGTTATCGTAACGAAACAAATCACCCAGACTGGAGTCCCTCCTCCTCCCTACGATAATCTCTAATCGACTGAAAATTCTTTGTAAATACTCACCTTGATCCTTCATGATTATAGATTGAAGAGTGGGACTGACGGGTATTCATAAAGTAACCCTCTGGTTATTTTCAAATCTCTACAAAAGACGGTCATCTAAACCGTAGACCTAATGAGTAATTTTCTTTTTTTACCGTACTAAGAAAGGACTTTTCTATACTTTCTCGACTTTCGTTCCAAACAATTCTTATTCTTCTTATTTTATTGTGACTAGACTCGTTACGAGAGAGAGACTTAATAAAGCACCCACGGAAGTTCGTGGGTCTTCTTTGTTAACAATACAAGTTGGTCGTGGACTCTTTGAGAAGAATAGAGCATCCGTTTCATGATCGAGACACTAATCCAGCTTAAGCGGTTGTTGTTGTAGAGTCTAATACCGCTCTTTCTTTTCCTCTCCCCATACACTAAGAAATAAAAAAAAGAAAAACAAAGGACATTAGGACGGATTGCACATCGTCAACATAAAAAGGCAATACTTAGTAAAATAGTAGACACATAAGTATTTAAAAAGAACAACAAAACGAAAAAACCCCCTATCTATTATCTCTTTTCCGCAGCTCTAGCCTATTTATTGTCAAATAGACTCAACTCTGCTGACCACGGTTGACGAAAACTTTTTGTTCATTCGACGGGGGTGGGGACTGGTAGGGTGGTTTCTCGAGTTTTTTAGATTAAGAGAGTAGACCCTTACACCCAAGAACAATTTCGAGTAATTTTATTACCACATACACGGGACTAGACCGTGTGTCGTCGATAAAGTTATTTTACGAAACAACACCGTTTTGATAATTTTTGTATTAGGTAGTACTTCAACTTTTTGTAAAGGTAAGAGATCGAATAAAAGGGGAAGTCCCATTGCACAGGTACGAAAGAGGCAAGAAAGATACTTATGGTCATCACCAAATTTTGGCTCGACATACATCATCAGAAGAATTTTTTTTTTTTGTCTTTTCTATAGATGCACTTTAAAGTAAAAAACAGAGTTTGATAAAAATTGATAAGAAAATTCATTCGAAAAAATAAATTTTTTTTTTCGGTTTCGGTTCCTTCATTGTAGAGAGCAAGATAAAGGATTTATTATCATGATTGTTTTAAATAAATGGTTTGGTGAACCAAAGTAAAAATTAGGGACCCAATTATCTTAGTACAAATGAAACTCCGTATAAACACTTTAAACCATTTTTAGTTTCATCGGTATTTAAGGGGAAAAGTCTTAAGTTCACAAACAAATGGTTTTTTTTCTTTTTCCTTTTTTATAAAACGTGTGAACTATTTCATCCTTCGGTTTACAAATTTAGAAGGAGACAGTAAAACCTTTTCAACACCAAAAGGGAGCCGGAGGTACCAACTGCCAGTCTCAAGAGAATTGTCGTAGAAAGTTTGTCGTACCGTAGAATGGGAACAACTTCTACAATATGAAAGTTAATTGAAGTTTATCCTATATTCTGTAGGTAACAAACAAATAAGGTGAAACAACAAAGTACTTGGTGTTTGTAATATTTCGTTCGGGGTGTTTCAGGAACCTTTAATAGGTCTTTGACGTCAAAACAATAATCAGTGAAAGTGACTTTGAGGACAAGGAGAAGTACCTTTTTAACTTGTACTTGTCTTCATGTTCCACAGCATACAATAACTAATATGTAAAAATTTTCTTTTTTCCGTGGGTGAGACATACGATTTTGACTATTCGATTTATATTACCCGTTCAACATCAAAACTAATCATCGTCAAGGGTGTTGTGCGACTTTTACTTTTATAGTCATTAGTCACTGTAAAAAATGAAAGTCATGACTTTACAGATGTCAATATTCCTTGTCAAGTCACTAAAACCCCCTTCCTCCCTCCCAACAATCTAAAAAAAAAAAGGGGAATTGACAGCTGAATTTTGTTTGGAATTTTCGTCTGGAGTCATCAAACCGTCAATCAATGGTATTTGTGTCCGAAAGGGTAAACGACTCGAACCGCTGGTTGGGACCACTCGACCGACACAGTGTTATACTAATCTTCTCACACGAAAACTCGTCAAATTTATTGAGACCGTGAGAGTGGTACATGACCCACGACTGTTAAAAGTGTTTTGTTCATTTCGTATCCTTGGACTTTATTTGACGTCAAAGGAAAAGTTCTTTTGTATGACTAAATTAATAAAACGAGAAGGTTCTTTAATCTTCGGTGGGTGTCGGGAGACTCTGTCGAACCTTCACCGTGTAAACATAAGGTCAACCAAAGGTCTCCACGGAATTTTACCCCCTTACCCGTATTTTATATAAAGGTTCTGTCAAAATAATTCTCGGCAAAATTTCACAAGTCTATAGGAATTCGCAAAAACTACGAATGATCTACTTCTCCATCTAATACGAAGGAACAAATACTAGAACCTTAAATGTCACTGTGGACGACCATCAATAACCCCTTTTTTTGAGACTTTCAGAGGGAAAAACGTGAAAACCATGATGGATGTCATCACATCATACCTAATGGAATTTCCGTAGAATCTTAAGATAAAAACTTTTTATACGAAAATTGTTATTAAACGACTCTAGGATAGAGGAAAACGAGGTCTCAACCTAAGTTGACTAGGTCTGAAATTCACAGTCAACGGGATATCACAATCAACAAGTCAACACAGATTGAGACACTGGGGTAGTTGACATCGAGCGGTCCGAGGAGACAGGCACCTTAAGAGATCCCTTTTTATGACCTCACCCATCGGTACGGGAGGAGGTCCCTTAGAAGGGGTGGGTCCTTAGCTTGGACCCAGAGGGTGTAACGTCCACTTAAGAAATGGCAGATTCGGTGGTCCCTTCTGATAATATAGAGCGGATTATTTCATATAATAATTGATCCCGTCTTTAACTACGTTTCAAACTCTTAAAACGTCAACATTATCAAACCCACCTCACTAGAATCACATTAACAAAAACACTAATTTTTTAATTAATAGTACGGAAAATAAGAAATTCTCAATTTTACCGTTTATAGACAGTGATCCACACTGTATTAATCACAGAAGTACACTTTAAACCTTCCTCAAGTCTCAAAAAAAAGACACTTTTTTAATTTGACTCTTAAAGAATCACTCTCCCTTTTACTTGTAAGTCCTATTTAAGAAGGTTTAGACAAAGGTATCCTAAATACTCTGAAGTAATAAACAAATAAGTCCCTAGACGTTTCAATCTTTTTCGACTTTATGAAGTTTACTGTCATCTAGTGAATTTCTACGACGTCCGTTGACCCCCATTTCCATTCAGCCACTGAAGTAAGGAGGAGAGGAAAGACGGAAAGAGAAAAGTAAAAAAAGAGGAATTCTAATATTCCTTCAGTATCAACTTGTCAAGAAATTGTTCGACTCTATCCTCCAGGGTCTAATTTCGGCACCTTTAGTTACGATTACCGTCCTAACTTGAGCACCCTTTCTTGAAGACCTTGTTTTCTTCGTGAACTGGGACCCGAACACAAACGAAAGTATCATGACACCCTCATTCCGAAGTAAGTGTCGTCGGACCAGTCTCCAAACAAACCCTGAAAGTCTTCACGTACGACCTTAAACATGGTTTCTGTTTTGTTTGTGTGTTTGTAGGTTTGTATTTGTCCTCCAATCTCCGTTAGAAAAATAGAAGAAGAAAGGGAGGGGGAGGTAGGAGGGGAGGTGGGTAATTTAGTTCCGATCTTGAGTCATAGTACGTCGATAAGATTTTCTTCACTTAAAAGTAACAACAAAAGTCTGAGACTAACCAGAACCTAAATCTGGTGTGTCTCGTAAAGTTCACGTCCATCACTTAGAGACAGGACCTTTAGTGACTACCTTGTCAGTAAGGACGTCTCTCGTTTGTCCTCGTCCACGGGACCGGGTCACGGTACCTCTCTACATAAGACATGGTCTATCACTAAATCCCTTCTTATCAGGTCCCCAGAGTCCCTGTCTGGGAGTGAAGTACCATATTTACCTGAACTCTAGGACTTGCGACTAACTAAGTCTAAAGTAATAGAATGAAGAACGTATAGTGAGTCTGAACTAAAACGGGTAACATAGAAAAAGTGGGAGTTCTTCCGGAAACCATAAGCAGAATGGGTTCCCACGATCAGGTATATAAACTATTGACCGACTCCTCTCCCATGGTGTTTCTCCTTCGGGACGTCGATGTGGGATCTCCGAAGAGAGACAAGTCGTAATTGAAAATCACGTCTCGTGGTCGCAAAAGGGATCTAGTCCCGTCTTCGTCCCGTGACCTCTCTTTCTCGACAAATGGTTAACCACGGGTTCATAAAGTCATAAATTGAGGTCGGCTCCTGGACACCTTGTAGTCGAGACTCGCAGAAAGATGGATACAGTCCACCTCCCACTGACACCATTTCTCTACGGGAGTGCGCGTCACACTGAAAAATGGGAGACAATAGGGACCAGTTCCTTGGTAGGACGTACTTATTTGTATGACTTACCCATACCTTAACACTAAAGAAGAGTAATTTTACATTGGGAGGCGTTTCGTACGTTTATAAGAATGTATTATCTCTTGACCTACTTTAACATCTACGATCACTAGGTCGGGTCGAATCGGTGACGGGGGTGGAAATTTGACTCTGTGTCCACGACTGGATGTACACCTCCGGACATGATCGTCGTGACTTAAGAGTTCCCAGGGGTGTCGGGGGACTCAGACAGAGATGTGCACGATGGAGCTCTATAATCCTCTGACTAACTCAATCTCTACGACGTCCCCTTTCGACAAACTAACGAAATGGAGAGAACCGTGGCAATCGACATTTCGATTCTTAATAATAGTCGCAAAGTTTATCAACCGTCCTCGATATGAAGATTTCTCATTATAACAAGAATACGGAATCATATTTTTGCTTCAAGGTAGAACCAACGATAAGACCCGATGGACTTGTCAGGATTTTAGGCAGGGTTTTATCAGACACTTGTCTGTAAACGCTCGTTCAAGGTATGTTCAGCGGACTGACGGGCCAGTAATCTCTCCAGTGGAGTGGTCTCTTACACACCCGGAACCCCCCTCCTCCCCGACCGTCACACCCGCGTTCAACAATCTGAGTGTCGTTGATACCCCGGAGTCTTACATGACCGCTTCCCGTCTCTGAGACGCCAATCCAACGGACCAAAGTTTAGGACCGAGACGATAAAAAAGAAAAAAAAAAAATTCGAGACACTAGGACCTATTCAATGATTGGAAGAGACTTCGGGACAAAGAAGTAGATATTTTACTCCTGTCACTCTCACAAGTGAAGTGGTACAACAACACTCAAATCAGTGAATTTCGGGTATCTCGTCACTACCTTCACCGCACCTGGGGAGACGATAATAATAACCGGGTTCTAGGTCAGTGTCCTTTGTCGACGAGTAGCACCAAAGGGAGACGTAAGTCGTCATCTTATCCTTAATATATTAAATATACGGAATTCTACGTTGTCTCTTGAATCGGTACACGTTGTTATATATCGGTCGTTCAGTGGTTAAAGTTAATGAAACACGGATCAGTACTTTTAAGAACCTTCGAGAACCCCAAGTTAAGAAAACTAGATAAGAAATCAGACAAAACGATTCCGTCATTAAAGATCTCTTCTAAATCTCATTGGATTTAAAGATCTAGGGAGACGCAAAGACCTGAGACAGATGAGACTACTAATGGAGGGAAGAGAGTGCCTTCAGTCTTCAGACGTTTCGGAACGTCTCTTGGGATTCCTGTGAATTACACTTTAGAAAGAAACCTCTGTAGAAGTCCTTCTTGAAATGGAGGGTTTACAGTCCCCGAAATACCGATTGACACGACTTCCGGACCCTACTATTACTAAAAACAACGAACAGAAGGTGTAAAGTACTATAAGAGAATGCAGTCGAAACACGACAATGATAGAATTACATATATATAAAAGGGGTTTAAATAAAAAACCCTGAAGGTCCAAAGAGAACCTTAAGATCGAGAACTGGAAAATTATGACACTGTTGATAAAAAGGTTTCAGTTTGATATCCTATTCAATCAAATTTACAATTATCTACTATTTACTTTGTCCATTATGAAACTAGATGTTTTTGTTTTTTCTATTATGTCATTTACGGAATCTACTTTTATTAGAACAAACTTACACTATAAACAGTAAATATATATGTGTGTAAGGGTTTCACTCATCTGATGTGAAATTAAACTTTTAACAAAAAATTTTTTTGAACGTTTACTCTTTTTTTTAGACTCTTCCTACACAAACATGTATGATCTCCAGTGATTAAGTTTCACCACTGTAAAGGGGTTTAGAGACTAATAATAGTCATGGGATTTAACCTTGACTATGATCAGTCTACAATAATAAAAGATAAGATTACATAATAGAAACCTATTTTTCTCTAAGAGTATTTACACTACCTGAAATCGGTAAAAATACTATTATTGGAATACACATCCCCATGTTTGTATGTGTGCCTGTATTAATTGTATGTAAAAAAAAGAACTTATTTACGGTCTTTTTTGAATTTGATTCTATTGGTCACTTTATTTAAATATAAACTTGAAGTCCTTTCGATCCTCAATATCATTGGAGTACCGTCGGTTCCTCGGAGTATAATAATGGACTATCTTTTTAGGCTAGAAGTTTAATCATTGGTGTAAAATTTTTTAGTAAAAAGAAATTTAAAAAAAGTATGTTTCTTACCGCAAAAGTAAAACAGTTAATTCTTTTTTTTTTTGGTGGTGCTCAGTGCTTCGTACACACTGAAATAATTCGTCAAGATCGTGTAAAGATTGTTTCAGGAGTTAGACCAACACACAAAAAGTGTAGAGACGATGTTTACGGTTCCCTTACTCCTACAAAGGCTATTTGGGAAATTAGAGATTGAGTACACTGTCTCTGTCTCTCTGACCAGGAGACATTATGGGCACGTTTTCAAATGATCTCTTAAAGTGACAGGGTGGTATGTTTTCTCTGTGGTAAAAAAAAAAAAGACCTTCACAAACTTTGTGTCTACAAGAATTAAAAATGGGGGTGACACTATAAACCAACGTTCTTGTCGACATCACATATCGTGATGGTCTTAACAGTGTGTACACTTAACGTTTCATATGAAAGAATTGCAGACGTTTTTAATGCCGGTATTTATCGACCGTTGTAGAAGTCTTTCCTAGCGACGACGACGATTCAGTGAAGTCAGCACAGGCTAAGATACGCTGGGGTATCTGCCGTCGGGTGATCCGACGGGGCAGGGACCCTAAGAGGTCCGTCCTTGTGACCTCACCCAACGGTAAAGGAAGAGGTCATGTACTTTCCTTTTCACTCTCACTTCAGCGAGTCAGCACAGACTGGGAGTCGCTGGGGTACCTGACGTCGGAAGGTCCGAGGAGGTAGGTACCCTAAAAGGTCCGTTCCCACGACCTCACCCCACGGTAACGGAAGAGGATCGACATGAATTTAGAGACTTCCTCTCCCACCTTGCATCAGCCACGAATGAAAAGATTACCAATAGTAAGACAGAGGGAGCGACAGAGAGGACCGGACGTGACACGAGCTTGGGGGAGAATCCGATGAAACTGCGTGTGCGGGAACGGTACCTGAAGTACTCGTAACCTAAGGCCCTCACGAATTGCCTTCACCGCTCCATGGACTCGAGCCACCTTCCGGACCTGAGGAGGCTGGGCGACGCGCACGCGGACCAGAGCGTAGAGTCGAGCACGCGGAGCGTCGCCCTCCGCCGCCGGTACTGGAGGAGGGACCGGGTGGTGGTAGTGGGGGACGTAGGCGTGGTGACCCGCCGCCGGAAGGTGGTGGAGGGCCGTCGGGACGAGGTTGGGTTGCCGGAGGTGCGGAGCCTCAGGTGCGGGACAGCGGACAGGTGGTGCAGCCTTCACGGAGGACGGGTGCCGAGGCGGGAGGAGTGGCGGTGCAAGCGGGTGCGCCTAAGGCGGGACGCCTACGGGCGGTGCCCGTCGCAGCGGGGGACGCACGGCGGAGAGAGGTGCAGAGACGACAGGGAGAGGCGGTGGCAGGTGCGCCGGCGCCGGCGCCGGTGGCGCCGGCGCGTGTCGAAGGGAGACAGGAAACGACCCCGCAAGGGGTACGAAGGGGGTTTGCGTCGACGGCGGCACCGTCGACGGTGTCGGTAGTCGGGCGGGAACAGCCATAGTCGGTGCAGGTCAGGAGTCGTCTGTCCGTCACCTTGTTTATCATTTGGAATAGCTGGGACCCCGTGTCTTCATCCTCGAAAAATTCCAAAGTGCCTTGAGGAGCGTCATCGTTGACTTACAGGAAGTAAAGGCTCAGTCGAATTTTGGAGACGTTGGCACCTTCATCGGTATCTCTACAGACGTCTGGGCGTTTCCTTGTCATTTCGACAAACTCTGTGTTTGGAGTGTTCACCTTTACACCATAATAGAAAAAAAGGAGACAAAACCAAATTCCGCTAAACATTGAACTGTAGTCGTTGAAAACTTTTGAAGTGTGAACAAAGGTAAATCTTCAAAGGACCTTTTATATACCTGGTATGGTAGGTCGGTCACGTAGTCCTACAGACTTAACCCCTTCTTTTCACTGGACTGAGTTAAGAGAACTTTGATCTACCCTTTTTTATAAACACAAAGCATTCACGGACTCGATCATTTCAAAAGAAAACTTGTATGTTATAACGTGTTCATTTCTTCTCACATCTCCAACCCAATTCTTTCCTATTCCCTGTCTTCAGGACGTAATCCGACGTCTATGAAGTTATGTTCTCTTCTCGTGAGACAACTTTGGTCGTCCAAAAATAACCGGTTTTCCTAACGACTTTTATTAAAAGTTCAACTTTCAGGATCAAAATAGAATCAAACGAAAGAAACATGTCTGAACGGTTCACCACTGTAAATCGTCACGCAATCACATTCGTTAATAATGTAGTCACGAGTCTAATTGTTCGTCAAGACGGGACGGACGTCTGGGGGTCCGTAAAAGAAAGTACCGAGTTTTGCACCACGAAGAAATATATTTGGTACGTAAATATCTCACGTGGATCTTCGTCAACGAATGATACACGGGTGGTCTCGGACAGACTGAGTACGGTTGAACTTTTGAGAGGTCAACATTTTCAAATTAAATAAGACATAGTAAACCTGTTAAAAATGTATAAATAGAATAACTAAAGTAGGGTTATTGTACATTTTAGATAACAGTGGAAAACCTCTCTTCAACGTAAAGACCTTCACTACTCCGTCCCTCTCTTGTTACCATTTTCTTTTCGGTGCTAAAAATTTGCAGGAAACAGTTCGAACACTAACGTAAACTAGGGTTTAGTTCTACTTACATAAGTTACCCTACATGTATTTAATAAAAACAGGTACGGATCTAATCACGATGTATTACACAAAACCAAAACAACAAAAACAAACAAATTGTTGTTTTATTAGAGAATTATGAAACTTTAACTCGTGTACTCTAAAATACAAACTTTCTGTTTCTGTGTCGTACATAATAATACGTGAAGTAAAGAGACGACACACCTCTTTCGTTATTTGTAATACTCTTACAATTTGTAATACGTTTTAATATGAAAATTTATAAACAAAATTTTTAATGACATGGATCAGATACGTAATGAAACATTGGAAAAAGATACGTTTTCAGATGTATAGTGATTAATTTACTTCAGGAAAAACTGGTAAAATTACACCTACTCAACGAAACGTCTTACTTTCAAATGTCCTTAAAGTTCTTTCCGGAACAAAGTGATTGTTTAATTCGGAACCGAAAAGAAAAAGATTCAGTAAACCATATTAAGTGTCGGAACTTTTATTGTCTATAAACTCAAACTTTTAGTTAATTCATATCCACTCATACTATGGTAAACCTCCGTTCTTCACTAACCAAAGAAGACGGAAAATAAAAATCGTATCAAGAGCCTTTTCACGTTTATCGTATTGTAGTTTATTATCATATGACTAGCATTCCATTATTCAAACACAGTATGCACAACATTGAGTTTATAAATATCTCACAAAAACTTTGTAGTGAACGAGACATGGATGGAGTTCTAAGAAAACTACGACATCTTTGATACGTCCCTCGGGAGGAAGTCACTTCGGATTTTATCTAATAGAGTCTCAAAGACTTTGATAACCCGGTTTGTATCCTCTTCTAAAAAATTTACAAGAATAATCAATAGTTAATACGAATCTCAATTTCCTTTTTCACCCTCAGGAGAATTTATTAAAATTAAAACTTTTTAGTTCGTATATCAAATAAAAAAGAAAAACATTCACCCACTTTTTTTACTCGGTTTTGTCTAGTGGAAACAAGGACAGACATTCGAGACGCCAATAAAAGACAGTCAATCGAGACTACCCTAATCCATTGTCGTTTTACCCAAATCACCATAAACCTCAAACAAAGAATCAGTACTAAACACCTATTGTCCGTATCTTTATTAAAACTAAATCCTAGATTATCAACTAAGACACGGACAACATTACTGTCGTAAGTTTATTGAAACACATCTAACATTTGAAAATCACTAGTCCTAAAAAAATTTAAACTTAATTTATAACTTTCATTTAGGGGAGAAGAAAGAAAGAAAGTAGAAAAAGAGAAGAACAAAGTCAATCTATAACCAATAATAAAAAGTTAACTCAACTAATTTTATAAACGGTCGGTTGTACAATGTATCAACGATTCCCAAAAGTCATAAGGATTTCTATGACCCAGGGATCGTCCCTGGGAGCTTTCTTTGTCCACGGGACTTTTACTCCTTTCCCCAAAGATCTTTGTTCGATCCCTCCGAGAAAGAGAGGAACCCTAGAAAACGTTAATGTTTATGCTGTAAAGGATAGTATGAGCCTCTTTAGATTCCCTGAAAATTTCATTACAATTTGTATCTCAGGTTTATAATTGATCTGACAACCGAATATTAGGTGTACATGTTTACATAGGAGTCAGAATTTCTACGGTTAAATTTAATAGAAAGAATAATATATGAATTGAACAGGGTAAATGGTTATTAATTACGTTCCATTTTCATTAGTGTTTCGTTCTACTAAAATCTTAAAGCATAGAGACATTCAGATTCTGAGGTAGTTAATGTTTCATGTGATAGTCAAATTCATAAATTCCTTTTCATGGTGGTGTTGTATTAAAATGTATAAGGTTAAAGGTTTCACACTTTGAAAAATTTTTTAACGTAGAACGTAAACTCCACTATGTTATTATTATATAAGTTTACATTAAAATTCTTAGGCACCGATCTTTACATGTATCTAATTTTTCACCCCCTAAATCGAAAGAAATTTTTATAGTCGTTCTCAGATCAATTTAGTTTCTTAGACCTAACTGGAACATTACCAAATTACTAGATTTCTATCTACATAAAAAAATTCGAAAAGTACAAAATAACGGGTTACCCTGAGAAGGATGAAGACGTAAAATGACTTCTTTCCTCAAACTGAAGGGAAACATTAAGAAAATTCTAGATTCGTTATTGGCTCCACCACTTATTAAATCGTTGATGTTGTTTCGTAATGTCGTGCATGCTGTAGTATTTGACACTGATATCGAACACAAGAAACCTTACTTCCTATTCAGAAACTTGAACTTACTCTATAGAAATTTTCTTCTTTTTAGGGAATCGAGGTATCTGTCACAACATGCTCTCCGGTCTCCGTCTACCCTTTACCAAAAAGTCCATGGTCCACCGTGGAAGAGGGGGAGAAGATTGAAGTCTTCTTATCTGACCTTACCCCAACCAACCAGTCCCTCAGTCCAGGAGAAAATTCTGACTGTCTTAGTTGTTGTGTGACATTCAGTGATCAGATTTTTGTTTATATTCTACATTATGATAATTATGACAAGGTAAAAGACACGATTCGAGGTACAGTTCACGTACTGCAGACAATGGAGTAACTTCGGACCAATTCACAGGATATCTCCTCTGTCAGAATAATAGCAACACACAATCCTTACCTCTTCTCCAACTAAAGGTTCCAGTTTGGATCGTCAAACTCGACACTCAGTCGGGTCCGGAGAGACTAAGAATTCGGGTATGGAAACTGGAGATCCGTCATCGAAGACCGTCTTGAAAACCTGAGTGAGTAAGTCTGATTGGTTTTCAAAGTTGGACGGACTCTAGTGAAACTCGATTTCTGTTCTCATTTAATCGTATTTTTAGTGATAGTAGAGAGGGTAAATCATACACTTTTCTATTTTTTATTATTGACGTGAAATATCATTACGTTGTATTTTCCTTTAATAAAACCGTTAAGGGACCAAAATTGAAAGTTGACAGTTCGTCAACTCTCAATTTCAAAATTTGAGGAATAGAATTAGTCACTTTAATGGGAGACATTTTCGATAGTTTTTTATAAGATACTAGAGTCAGTTCCACCGACTGTTTTCACTCCGTTTTATCAATGATCTATCGACTCTCTTAACTTAAACTCTTTTTAAGGACAGAAGGTAATCTGTATTTTCAATTCCCCAAAAAAAAGAAAATCCCCTTTTACTACCTAATAAGACTTACAAATATGTAAGGTCCAGGTAGTACAGTATTTTGTTGTGAGAAGCAAACCGAACACTTCTGGATGAGTCATTAGGCGAGTGAAATTGTTCAGAACAATAGTCCTTCCCGAGAAATTGATTGGATTTTAAAAGGTGGACGACAATTCGTACGAAAGATATTGTCAATTGTCAAATATACACATATTAAAAAGTTTTTAGAACATAGGTCTCTGTAAAAATATACGGAGATTTAAGAGTCAGAAGACTCTCGACTCATAAGACATAGGAACTGGAGACAACAGTAAGATAATCAGACACCCTTACTTCTCTAAATACGTATACTTTACCTTATACGTACATTGTCTTACGGAGCATTCGAAAGGAAAAAAAAAAATTCCTTGGCTTTCTCCGTTCAATTGAGGTTTTAAAGAACGGAATTCGAACGTAACGTCAGTAAAACACAAAAGTAACGTCATTTTTGTTTCAGTTTAAAAGAGTACGCCTTCTTTTCGATAAAACGTTTCTTCTTACCGATGATAAATATTACAAAATGAACACATTCACCCTACTATTTAAAATATAAAGAGTGTTTAAGGATTTTGTTGACTCATAAAACTCAATTAGGACGGACAAGACTAATATTCAACAACGCGACTTATAATAAATGGTATAATATTTTGATTTTGAGACGGACGAAAGGTCCAGAAAGTAACGAAAAAAAAAAAAAAATCGGAAAAGGAAATTCAAATCTCCTGGTTTCTGAAAAAAAAAAGGGGGGTCGTTTTGTTGTACTTGTCTCGAAATACATCGACGAACACATCTGAAAGAGGACCCGGTCGTTTCAGACGGCAGAAGGGTATAGGATCGGTCAGACAGGGTCGTGTCGACGAAATTTATCCGAAGGGTACTCTACACCGGCGTCAGTCCTCCCGTTTCGTGTCTCCATGTCTCTGGTATACAGTGGTAGCAGTATTGTGTAAAGAGTCAGTGTCAGTGGTCGGCGGAAGGTTTGTCCTTGATTCGGTCCGTGAAAAACAGAGTGTCCGTCGGTGACAGTTTAAATAAAACAATAAAACTGTATAAAGACTGTCGTCTTTCTATTCGTATCGTATCACCTTTACCACCTCACACCATTGTAATTTTGGGTGTATGTCGGACCACCGTAGCCTATTCCCATGATAGTAGAATACTCCTATGATAGTTCGAGTAGCCCGTTCGTAACAGAGACCACTGTTGTAGGAACTAACGACGTTACTTCTCCGAACTCCCCTGTGACTCAGGGGAAAGTTCCATGTCTTTTGGGGGCTTTTCTACAGGTACTCAGGTGTTGACGACTCCGTAATTTCGTCCGAATTCCGTATGCACAATGTGGTTCTCTCGTATGGATTTGTGGTTCATGGTGGACTGGTGCTGATAGTCCTCATGTTCAGAGTCGTTATTTGGGTACTTAATAGACCGAGTACGACTGGCCCAGAGTGTTGTGTCAGATGACCGAAACTACACTGGCCGTTTGGGGTTCACACGGGTCGTCGTCCTCGGTGTCGGTCTTGTTGCGTCCTCGTTGTTGAGTCACAAATTCCCGGAAGTCGGTCAAGGGTTCTGCGACTGCAGACCGTCGGTCGAAAGAACGAAACCCATAGTCCTCGAATTCTGTCTTCCTATTTGTTTTAAGTCATGACAAATAAAAGTTCTATCCTGTTCGGTCTCTTCATATTTTCAATAAGTAAATTACAAGGGAAATTTATATACGTACGACGGACGACACAACGAAGTCAACACGGACTGAGACACGCTAGGATGTCTGACATCGGGTGGTCCGAGGAGACAGGTACCCTAAGAGGTCCGTTCTGATGACCTCACCCAACGGTACGGGAGGAGGTCCTCTAGAAGGTCTGAGTCCCTGACTTGGACGCAGACAATGAAGGTGGACGTAACCGTCCACCGAAGAAATGGCATCGCGGTGGACCCTTCAAATTTACCTATCGTATCCCCAAATTAAGACATCCGTATAGGGGACAACTATGTCCTTTCTGTATAATTGTATATACGATTTACTGTCACGGTGAGGTGTTGTGATAGGTCAAATGGTATACAAATTGATCAATTCAGTCCATTCGTCACAATTCTACACCATCGAATAATTTTTACAACCATGAATGAGTCTAGTGAATATGTATTGAACTTTAGGCATAAATATTATGATCAGTCAAAGACAGATAAGATGAGTTATAACCATTCAGTAAATATTTTAGAGTGGAGAAGTCACTCATCTTATGTATCACATTACTGATTTTCCTGTTTAAGACTTCAGTCTAGAACTCTACATAACTGACACACTGAAACCTGTTTACTCACATAGACCCAGTCGAAAAAGAGTAGTCATTTTATTCTAAATTTTTCGTCGTGGACCCCGAAGGGACCGTCAGGTCACCAATTTTGAACCATTAAGATGAGGTCCCTCACCCAAGTCAGGGACCACCCCTTTGATTCTAGGACATACGACACACGTTACGGGGTGGTTCTTTCTTTGTGGATAGAGTGTTCCTAAAAGACTCCTAATTTACTCTATTACAAGCTTTCTGGACCGTGTACCGTACGATAGTTATTTGTCATCACAACGAGTAAGTTTAAATCAAACAACTTTCACAGAATTCTAGATCTTATTCAGAGTCTGTTGAAATAAGTGGTTGAAAGTTGGTAAGTGTGTTGAAATAAGTTTATACACGGGTCCATCCGGTCGTTCTGGATAAGAGAAATGTAATTTAATCACCGCACATGTATAAAGAAAAACTTACATAAATGTCTACCTATCTTAAGGTCTGAATCTTCTTGTATTAAATCTGGTCACGAAGTAAATGGCCCACTTTTTATGTCTGTGAGTCGGTTCAATCTCTTAAAAAGGGTGTCAGTACATTGGGTCCAAAGGACTAAAGATTGTGTACTAGTATTTGATTTAGAAAAGAAAGTATGGAAAATATAAAATCCACGGTTTCCAAAAATAAGACAACACCTATACGTTTTAGTCGGATAAATAAACAATTCTTCATGTGGAATGTAAAGGACAGAAGTTTTCGTTACCGAAGATCAAACTAAGTTTTGTGTATACTATCTCAGTACAAAGAAATTTTCTTTTTAGACTTTAGATTGTGTCGACTCTAACTTTAACATAATGACAAAAAAGTACTCTCCTGAAGGGACCGTCAAGTCACCAATTCTGAGGCACGAGGGTTACGCCCCCCGTGTCCAAGGTAGGGACCAACCCATTGATTCTAGAGTGTACGTCGTACCGCTTTTCATTTATTTATTGTAGGAAGTGATATCTTTTTGATTAGTGCGTATCCACTTGTCCCATCGCGGTGGCAGATCGTGAATTCCGTCTTAGACGGCATGTGTGACTACTTCGATAGAGGGATCATTGACCCGTCCCCGAAACTCGACGAACGTGGGAGAAAAGACACGGAAGGACAACGAGAGTCTTACTTCTGTTTTAGGAATTGGAGTCCGGTCCTCCGGTACATTCTAGGCTGTGGTCGGGTGAAAAATTTGGAGAGGAATGGAGAGAGACCTCGTCCCGTACCGTTGGGTGAGGTCATAAGAACGGACCTCTTAGAGTACCTGTCTCCTCGGACCGTTCAGTGCCAGGTATCCCAGCTTTTCTCAACCTGCACTGACCGCGCTAAATCGTTTGTGTGTGTATGGGGCTGAGACGACGAAGGCTGAGTGGTGGGTCGGTAGACGGAAAAAGGGTCGGGAAAAGAGTAACGAGAGGGGACGATGTTCCAGAACATGTATAAGGAAGATTTTCTTACAAGAAAAGAGAAGAAGAATGGATCCATTGAATAGAATGAAAAGTTTGGAACTCTCTACCTAGTGAGGAGATTGTAGAGGTCAACCAAGTTTTGGCATAACACCTTACCGAACTTGGTGTATGAAAAGGAAGTGTCTCACATACTCAACGTTAAATTTAAACAATGACATACTAATGAGACAGAGGTGGTGATGTACCTTTCGTTTGTCGTCACTGATACAAGGGTCCATCGTGTCACCATTTCTTAGGCGGACGGTTGCGTCTTCTACGATCAAGCTAGGGACCTAGTCCTTCTAGGGGACCTCTTTCCTTACCATTGGGTGAGGTGATAAGAACGGACCTTTTAGGGTACCTCTCTCCTCGGACCACCTGATGTAAGTACCCCAACTTTTCTCAGTCTGTGCTGATTTGTTGTCGTGTTTGTACAAAACAAGTGGTAGTTCAAAGGTCCCGGAGAAACGGGACACAGACCACGTCTTCTCTTCGAGTTTTTGATACACAGTGTAACCTACTTACTGACTTATGTGTTTACGCACTGACTCACTCATTTACAGTATGCGATCTGGATGTAAGAACAACGTAACTCAAATAGACTTAACAAAAGGGGTTTGAAATTAGCCTATCACGTTATATATACGTCCATTTTAGTTCGTATAAACTACTTCGCTCTACTTTCTACGATTTTCTTTTTCTTGAAAGACAACAAGGAATACTTATATTATTTGATCTAAATCTGGTCCAGGTTGTAAGAGTTGACCAAGGTTTATCCCTTTCCTCATGTAGCTCCGACATATAACAGTGGGACGAATAAACTGAAGATACGTCTCATGTAGTACTCTTTGCGACCCGACCTACTTCACGTTCGACTTTAGTTCTAACGACCTTCTTTATAGTTATTGGAGTCTATACGTCTATTGTGGTGGGAATTCCACCTTTCGGTTCTTCTTGATTTCTCGGAGAACTACTTTCACTTTCCCTCTTACCTTTTCAACCGAATTTCGAGTTGTAAGTCTTTTGTTTCTAGCACCGTAGACCAGGGTAGTGAAGTACCGTTTATCTACCCCTTTGTCACCTTTGTCACCGACTGAAATATAAGAAACCGAGGTTTTAGTGACGTCTACCACTGACGTCGGTACTTTAATTTTCTGCGAATGAGGAACCTTCCTTTCAATACTAGTTGGATCTATCGTATAAGTTTTCGTCTCCGTAATGAAACGGTTGTCTCCAGGTAAATCAGTTCCGATACTAAAAAGGTTATCAGTATATACCTACACTCTCAACCTGACATTTCTTTCGACTCACGGCTTCTTAACTACGAAAACTTGACACCACAACCTCTTCTCAGAACTCTCAGGGAACCTGACGTTCCTCTAGGTTGGTCAGGACTCACAAGTAACCTTCTTGACTACAACTTCGACTTTGAGGTTATGAAACCGGTGGACTACGTTTCTTGACTGAGTAAACTTTTCTGGGACTACAACCCTTTCTAACTTGTACCTTCCTCTTCCCCTAATGTCTCCTACTCTGCCAACCTACCGTAGTGACTGAGTTACCTGTACTCAAACTCATTTGAGACCCTCAACGACTGTGTCTCCCTACGGACCTCACGACGTCAGGTACCCCAACGTTTCTCAACCTGTGAGGACTCGCTGACTTGACTTTTAAGAGTTTCATTGATACCCCAGACACACAAACACGATCGACGAGTCAGTACAGGCTGAAAACACAGGTTGAGAAAACGCTGGAGTACCTGATATCGACGGTCCGAGGAGGGTGTTACGTCCGTGTAAGAAATGGTGGACTCGGTTCATACCCAAGTCAAGTCAAGTCAGCGAGTCAGCACAGACTGAGACGCTGGGGTACTTAGCGTCGTGCGGTCCGGAGGGACAGGTAGTGGTTGAGGGCCTCAAGTGAGTTTGAGTACAGGTAGTTCAGTCACTACGGTAGGTCGGTAGAGTAGGAGACAGCAGGGGAAGAGGAGGACGGGGGTTAGGGAGGGTCGTAGTCTCAGAAAAGGTTACTCAGTTGAGAAGCGTACTCCCCCGGTTTCATGACCTCAAAGTCGAAGTTGTAGTCAGGAAGGTCACTTGTGGGTCCTGACTAGAGGAAGTCTTACCTAACAAACCTAGAGGAACGTCAGGTTCCATGAGTGTTCTCAGAAGAGGTTGTGGTGTCAAGTTTTCGTAGTTAAGAAACCACGAGTCGAAGGAAGTGTCAGGTTGAGAGTGTAGGCATGTACTGGTGTCCTTTTTGGTATCGGAACTGATCTGCCAATGAACCTAATTTACACAGACTTACTTTGTGTACTCCGATCCCGCGGTGGAACACCAAATAAAAGTGTAAATATTAAAAGTTAGAAGGGTCTTGAAAAGATAATTATGAATGAACTGGTTTTTTTTTTTGGGGTAATTTTGATGTCTTCGTCTCTCCTCACCTTAAAAACCAGTTTATTTAAAACGAACGTATAGTAATAGGGTTTCCGAAATAAGATTATCATAGTAAGTAAGGAAAAAGAAAATTAATTTATAACTCGACTGTCTTTTTTTTTTTGACATTGTACATAAAATATTTCTTATATTACTCTTAATTATGAACACATGAGTGATGGTCTAGTCGTGACGGTCATGAATCTTTCTGAGGACACACGGAGAGTGACTTAGGAGAGAGAGAAAAGCGGTAATTGGTCCGTATGGGCGATGGAACAAAAATACATAGCAAATGGTAGGCACATGGATAGTTACCCCGAAGCGACCACCGGTCTACCATTTCTTAGACGACGTTCCGTCCTCTGGACCCAAGCTTGGGACCCACCCCTTCTAGAGGACCTTTTCCTTTACCGTGGCTGAGATCATAAAAACGGACCCTTTAGGGTACCTGTCTCCTCGGACGACCCGATGTCAGGTACCTCACTCCTGCTCAGCCGGAGTTAACCTGCTGATTCGTGTGTACATATACGTATAGTGATTTGTTATCAAAAGTAAATCGTAAATTTTGAAGTATACTTTAATATGGTAAGACATAACCTGAACCGAAACCTTAATATGTCATAAAAAGACGTCAGGTAGTACAACTATTCTCTCCGACACTAAGTAAACAAAAGTGAGGAGACATCATAAAGTACCTTACTGAAACGGTGTTATATAGATCTACAAGATGAGGAAAAAAATGGAAAAATAAAAGGTGGCCTCATCTCGCTAATTGTTATAACAATGTCAAAGACAACCTCGTATCCGCTAATTGTTACAACACTATCAAAGTCCATACACACGGTTTCCTTAAGTCGGTATGTATATGTACATAGGTAAGAGGGGGTTTGAGGAGAGAGTAGGTACGACGACGTATTGATCAAAAAGACGAGAACTACCTATAGATTGAACGAAGGTCAAACCCAGATAATACTACCACGATGACACTTGTAAGATCATACATAGGAGACCACGAGTGTACTTCTAAAGAGGGTCCCCAAACTTAACGATCCATACTCTTGGAGGTTGAAATGATCTATTATTTAATAAAAAGTGAATAAAATAACGTGGTTAAATATGAGGAGGGTGGGTACATATGTGTAAAGTCAAGTTGTAGAAATTTTCGTGAATTATGACAATACAAAAAGAGGTCAAAAATATGAAATACCCACATTTGACTTAGAGAAAACAAAATTAAACGTAAAGAACTACTGTGTTCTTCCGGTAGGAGAAAAGTTTCCAAATAACTACTGGGTACAAAGAAGACTTTTCACGGTCAAGACTAAAAAACGGAGACTAAAAAGAAATTAAATAGGTGAGTTCTTAGTAAAATTAACGATGATACACGGTTCATGACGGTAACAAATCGCCTATGTTTCTACTGATACTATTAGGTTCAGATACGAGGTTGGTCATTTCGACTTCTTCGACATCCAGAAGATACTTCTGGATGTTTTGGAAAATCTTGATTATGGGGTTTTTCTACAGGAGAAGCAACATCCCTTGACCTTACGTTTTCATCCTTCAGTTCTCTATGAAGTTTATTGTCCGTTTAAACCGGAACCTCATGTTTTGTTTCGTCCCTTTTCCGATTATCTTAAAACGATTCTCTTACGTGACCAGTATCCTTTGTGGGAGAAGGTTGTTGTGTCCTCTTCTGAGATGTGTATCAGAGATGTGTATATGGTCTACCAGTTATGGCTTTAGTCTAACTAATATAAGAAACGTCGGTTTCTACCTCTTCGAGATATGTCAGTCGTTTTTGTTATGGTCCTCGACTGACACCGAGTCTAGTACTTTAGGAATAACGGTTTAAGTCTGAATTCAACTTATTTTATACCTTTTGGTGATCTGGTCTATACTGGATTTAGTTTAGGGAATTGATAATATGTCACCTTGACTGTTTATCTAAGTTCCCTAATCTAGACTATCTGTCTCACGGACTTCTTGATACCTACTTCCTAGCACTGTAACATGTTCTCCGTCACTAGCTCTGGTAGGGGTCCTTATTCTTTACGTTTTTCCGTTTTACCGACAGACTCCTCCGGAATTGTTTATGGACTCTTTTCTTCTCTTCGATTTCCGTTTCCTCTTTTTCCTTCTATATGGGTAAACCTACGTTTCAAGGTTTCTTATCGTTCCTCTCTATTTCGAAAGGAGTCACTAGTCACGTTTCTTTATCTCCTTTCGTTATCTTACCCTTTCTGATCTCTAGAGAAGTTCTTTTAATCTCTATGGTTCCCTTGTAAAGTACGTTTCTACTCGTGTTATTTCCTGTCTTATTACCTGGATTGTCTTCGTCTTCAATAATTCTTCTCCGCCGTTCTTATGTGTCTTAATACGTTTTTTCTAGAAGTGCTGGGTCTATTGGTGCTACCACACTAGTGAGTGGGTCTCGATCTGTAGGACCTTACGTTTCAGTTCACCCGGAATCTTTCGTAGTGATGCTTGTTTCGATCACCTCCACTACCTTAAGGTCAACTCGATAAAGTTTAGGATTTTCTATTACGACACTTTCACGACGTGAGTTATACGGTCGTTTAAACCTTTTAAGTCGTCACCGGTGTCCTGATCTTTTCTAGTCAAAAGTAAAGTTAGGGTTTCTTTCCGTTGCGGTTTCTTACAAGTTTAATGGGGAGTTAACGTGAATAGAGTGTGCGATCATTTCATTACGAGTTTTAAGAGGTTCGGTCCGAAGTCGTCATGCACTTGGTACTTGAAGGACTACAAGTTCGACCTAAATCTTTTCCGTCTCCTCGGTCTCTAGTTTAACGATTATCGACGACCCAGTAACTTTTTCCTTCTCTCAAGGTTTTTTTGTAGATGAAAACGAAATAACTGATACGGTTTCAGAAACTGACACACCTAGTGGTATTTGACACCTTTTAAGAGGTTCTCTACCCTTATCGTCTGGTGGACTGGACGGAGGACTCTTTAGATATACGTCCAGTTCTTCCTTGTCAGTCTTGACCTGTACCTTGTTGTCTGACCAAGGTTTATCCCTTTCCTCATGCAGTTCCGACATATAACAGTGGGACGATTAAATTGAATATACGTCTCATGTAGTACTCTTTGCGACCCGACCTCCTTCGTGTTCGACCTTAGTTCTAACACCCCTCTTTATAGTTATTGGAGTCTATACGTCTACTGTGGTGGGAATACCGTCTTCCGCTTTTTCTTGACTTCTCGGAGAACTACTGTCACTTTCTCCTCTCACTTTTTCGACCGAATTTTGAGTTGTAAGTCTTTTGATTCTAGTACCGTAGACCAGGGTAGTGAAGTACCGTTTATCTACCCCTTTGTTACCTTTGTCACTGTCTGAAATAAAACCCCCCGAGGTTTTAGTGACGTCCATCGCTCACTTCGGAATTTTAATTTTCTGCGTACGAGGAACCTTCTTTTCGATACTGGTTGGATCTGTCGTATAATTTTTCGTCTCTGTAATGAAACAGTTGTTTCCAGGTAGATCAGTTTCGATACCAAAAAGGGCATCAGTACATACCTACACTCTCAACCTGACATTTCTTTCGAACTCACGGCTTCAAGTTTTTCAAGTTTTTCGACTACGAAAACTTGACACCACAACGACTTCTGAGAACTCTCAGGGAACCTGTCGTTCCTCTATATTAGTCAGTCAAAATTTCCTTTAGTTAGTCAGGACTTATAAGTAACCTTCCTGACTACGACTTCGACTTTAAGGTCATGAAACCGGTGGTCTACCCTTCTCGGCTAAGTAGCGTTTTCGGACTACGACCAATTCCACCTTCCGTCCTCCTGTTCCCCTGTTGTCTCCTACTCTACCAACCTACCGTAATGGCTGAGGTACCTGCACTCAAATCCGAGACCCTCAACAACTACCTGCCCCTTCGGAACACACGACGTCAAGTACCCCAGCGTTTTCTCAGCCTGTGCTGACTCGTTGACTTGACTTGACTACTGTATCTCGGACAGGAGTACTTCGAGGATAGTGAAGTAACGGAAGTCCCTGGATTGATAGTTCTAGTTCTTTGTTGTTATTAAACTTCGTATTAAGACACTAATAGTGCAATATTCTGTCTTCTTCATACAAAATACTTGAGACTGAAGTTCCTTAAATGTTTCAGTATTGAATGTGTCTTGTTATCGTTTAATAACCTTCATGATATATGATAACAATATATAATATTTTTAATTTTCTTACATTACTCGTCTTTTTTATTAACTAGTTGACACAGGTATCAACTTTGTTTAACGAAAACAAAATACATTGATTACATTTTTGTAAAAAAAGACATCGGATGAGTTATTTCCTCCTTTTACTTTTTTTTTTTCTTGGTAAAAATAAATTCAGTTATTATCACTAGATGTACCGTTACACCGTTTCTAATCAAAATTAATTTATTTTTAATTTGACTTCTTTTTTCGTGAAAGTGTTTAGTTGTATAAATAAGTTTTTGACGTTCATACGACACAAAAGATAATTTGAATAAAGAACTATTCTAAAGGGGTTCAAAAATTCTTAAACCCTCGAAGGTCATTCGTCGACGATCCCAACTGAGATTGATTTCAACATTATACATCTCAAGTTAATATGTAAACTTTCTCTTGGAATTTATAGTTTATGAAAGAAAAAGAAAGACACCTTGTGGGGGGTACTTGGTGAGATAAACATTTCTGACGAGATTTCTTGTGAGGTATCATACTGGTCTTTTAGTCAACAGTGATCTCTTAGAATTTCTTATGTGCTGAATCCGACCCGTTTAGGTCTAACCTTAGGACCAAGGGACTGTATCAGCACCTGAAATTCAATGTTTGAAAGATTTAAAGGATTTGATGTTTGGTTCCTAATAATATTCTTAACTAAGATTATAACATCTATTTCACGAATCAAGTCACACGTTTTGGTATTGAATGTGTTTTATCATCGTTTAATAATTTACGTGACAACACAATTTATACAGTATCTTTAAGTATCCTTATTAAATCTTTAGTAGACTTTCTTGTGTCATCGCTATCGGTAATAAGTCCTACTGAGTTAACTTAAGAAAAAGATGAAAGACGAGAGTCACCTTCATATTTCCACACTAAGTATTTTTCGGTATAATATTCCCCAATCCAAAATTCACTTCTGGATCGTTGGATGAAGAACCGAGTTGACTAACCAAGTAAGTAAGTAAATGGTGGTTGGTATACAGTCCGTGACATAATCTACGACAACTTTCAGGGAGGAGGGACGGCGGGGGCGTGGGAACCAATGAAAGTCTGTAGGAATATTAAAATCTCAAACAGTCGGGTTCGGTTTCAGGTAGAAACCCACTTACTACTAATAAATTTATTTCGTTTAACTGTCTTTATGTAGAAAACCTTATGTCGTTTATTGGGAACGACATAATTGATTAAAGATAAGGAAACGGGAATTCTTTGGAGAAGTATACACCTCATAAAGACGTCTGTCAGGAAGTCGAAAAGAGGTGAGAAGTTTTTCGTTCTTTACTTCATTTGACAGAGATGTTTCGTCGTTACAACACTATACACATCCAACACACAAAAAGTAAAAAGTCAACCACCTTTTAACGAAATGTTACAACACAACTAAAGACCGTATACTGTCACACTTAGTCAGTATTAAAATATATATAAGGGAAGGAGAACTCGGAGGGAAGGAGGAATGTAGGGTGGGGAGTTCAAGTAGTGTCTCGTGGTTCGTTCGAGGAACATAATTATGTCGTTGAAAGGTGGTAAAATATGGACCATCGTTACCGTGGGGTGAGGTCATGAGAACGTACCTTTTAGGGTACCTACCTCCTGTGTTGACTCACTGAAGTGAAAGTGAAAAGTGAAGGTACGCAACCTCTTCCTTTACCGTTGGGTGAGGTCACAAGAACGGACCTCTTAGGGTCCCTACCCCCTCGGACCACTCGACGGCAGAGACCTCACCGTGTCTCAGCCTGTGCTGACTTCGCTGAATCGTCGTCGTCGTCGTCGTCATATATATACAGTTACGACAAAGAGTCAAGAGCGGTGGGAGTGGAAGGGGAGGACGCAGGTGTTCAGAAGAGATGATCCAAGTAGTCATAGTAAAAAGTTCTAGGTATATATACACAATTATAGGTTATGAACAAGACGAGAAAGACTGAATGAAATGAGACATATGCTCCGAAGTCCAAGTAGGTGGAGTGACGTCGACTGAGTTTTAAAAAAGGAAAAATACCGACTCATTATAAGGTAACAAATATTCATGATGTAGAAGAAATAGGTAAGTAGACAGACACTTGTAGATCCGACGAAGGTATAGAACCGATAACATTTATACACTATAAAAACACAGATTTAGTGTTATAGTAAATCTTTTTGACTGTGTTTATTGTCATTTTATCTATTTTACGTTAATTTTACTAAGATTGGTATTAGTTTCTTTTATTTTAAGGTAATTTTTTATTTGGTTCGTTCTCTTTACACGACAACGATAGTTACTGATGGGATGTTAGAGGTCCCAGAAAGAAGAAACTGAAGGAAGTGGGTTTGAATAGGACTGAGACGAGGAAGTCTGAAAGGAGGAAATAAGAGGGGATCGATCAGGACGTTTGGAGTCGAGGAGAAAAGACGACGTAAGTTAGAGAACCACATGTAGAGGTAAGTACTCCCAAAGTAAGAGTGAAGTTTCGGCTCAGAGGAGACTTAGATAGTAATCAGTTTTTTTACAGTTGGATGCAAGTCCTGTCGAAGTGAACTTCTGGAGAGAAATCAGGTTCGGATTTCCGTTGAACTCGCGACTTCTTAACTACGAAAACTTGACACCACAACCTCTTCTGAGAACTCTCAGCTTGGGCCCAGAGGGCGTAACCTCCGTCTGCGAAATTGGAGACTCGGTGATCCCTTCGGAGGTTCAATTATCCGGTATTAGTTTTGGAATCAGTGAAAGAGGAAACTAAGGATGACTTGACACAATCTCAGAATAACGGGAAAGAATGGACACGGATCTTGTCACTGACTGTGCCTCACTTTTAAGGTATTCACGAACGATTTGGTTACTTACTTACCTACTGTTATTGAGACACTTCGTACGTACCCTCGATTATCGTTGAGGTAACACGTCCATTTCTAGGTCTCCGAGTCTCTTCGGCTCAGTGAGAGGGTTCCATCTCACTCACTCACTTTTATATAACATCCTCTTTCCCTTCTGCGTCTTATTGATACTTCCTTTGTCGTTTCCTCGTCATTCGCTCAAATATTCAGCGAGCCAGCACAGGTTGGGACGTTGGGGTATCCGACATCGGGTGGTCCGAGGAGACAGGTACCTTAAAAGGTCTGTTCTTATGACCTCACCCAACGGTAAAGGAAGAGGTCCCCTAGAAGGGCTGGGTCCCGAACTTGGACCCAGAGGACGTAACGTCCCTACGAAATGGTAGACTCGGTGGTCCCTTATTAGTTCTATTGAGTCGACGATAACTGTCTGCTCTAATTAAGTCAGAGACCGAGGACTTGTCCTCACGAAAGACACGAAAGGACTCTAGAGAGACAGAAGAGCCATAAGCGAGAAGACACTGTAGATCAGTAACTGTCCACACGACAGAGAAAGATTGTGATCAAGTCTGGAAGTCGTGCACGACGTACACACACGGTCAGCGAAGACAACCCAGGCTGAAAAACGCTGGGATACCCGACATCGGGTGGTCCAAGGAGACAGGTACCCTAAGAGGTCCGTTCTTATTACCTCGTCTAACGGGACAGGAAGAGGTTTCCTAGAAGGGTTCGGTCCCTAACTTGAACACAGAGAATCAAAGGACGTAACGGTCCGTCCAAGAAATGGTGATCGCAGTGGACCTTTCGGGGTAAATTTCGATACCGGAGGATCTATCTGAATGAAGGACACCAGACCGAAGGTGACCAGATACGTCGTGGGTCTTCGGTACAGAGTGGTGCGTAGAAACGAATAAAGGAACTATTAAGAGGAGCTGCAAAGGTTGGAAAGACGTTATAGGATAAGAGAAGTAACGGCGAAGGAAGAATTTAAAAAGACTAGGCGAATATTTGAGAATGACGAGGAAACGACAAGGAAGTATCAATGAGATGAAGAAGGGTAAGAGGATATTATATAAGAGTGAACCAAGAAAGGAACCGGAGGACAGGAAAAAATATCTGAGAGAAAAACTTTTCTCTCGGGTGTAGAAGAGTTTGAAGATTCGATTATCGAGGGTTTAGGGAATGGAAGGATTCACGGTAGGACAAAAAGGTTGGTGACAAATCGACACGACGGAGACAACCCTAGTTTGACCTGACTGAAGAGAGGACTCAGACAAAGGGGTGGAGTTGGAGGATTAGTGTAACGTCCGGAGAGGTTGAAATAATTGGTGTGTCTTGTGTCGAAGGTCTCGGTAACGACGAAGAGGGGATAATAAGAATTCGAAAAGACAGGATAGTTCATGGATCCGAACAACGTGAGGGAAACACTGAGACATCGAACGGAAGTCCAGGAGGTATTACACCGACGTGATTGGACGGACTGGACCTGGACGTGACAAGGGACCGTCTCCACGGGACGATACCGGTCACACCACGTCGGTGGGAACCACATCTACGGTCCGAACCCTGGAGGATTCCAATTTACGCGGGAAAGAGTCCGAAAGGTCTAGGAGATCCAATAAACCAATTGGTCAAAAGTCGAGACAAAAGTAAGAGTATAGGTGAAGGAAGAGGGAAAGGAGTGGTACACGAAGTTAATAAACTTCATGGAAACAATAACAAATCAGTGATTCAGGACAGGGTGAGAAAACGCTGGGGTACCTGATATCGGGCGGTCCGAGGAGATAGGTACTCTAAAGGGTCCGTTCTTATGACCTCACCCAACGGTAAAGGGACAGGTCCGTTAGAAGGGATGGGTCCCTACCTTGGACACAGAAGACGTGACTTTCGACCCAAGAGATGGTCACTCGGTGTGGTGTATCGTTTGACAACTCTTTACCGCGAAAAACAACAACAACAATTACCGTTGTTATTATTGTTTATATAAACACAGAATTTAGGAAGTACTTTGTGAGGAATTTGGGAGGACGAAAAAGGTTGGGGACCCGGTGTGTAAAAGGAGAAGGTTTGGTCAGAGTCGTGTCTAATTTCCATTCATTCTGTTTCGGTACTTTGAGGTCATGAAACCGGTGGAGTACGCTTTTCAATTGAGTAACCTTTTCTGACTACGACCCTCCCTAACCCCCGTCCTCCTCTTCCCCTGCTGTCTCCCACTCTACCGACCTACCGTAGTGCCTGAGCTACCTGCACTCAGACTCACTTGAGGCCCTCAACCACTACCTATCCCTCCGGACCGCCCGACGCTAAGTACCCCAGCGTCTCAGCCTGTGCTGACTCGCTGACTTGACTTGACTTGACTTGACTTCCGTTTCGGTATCCTCGACATTAGTTCGAGATAAAGATACGATGACACTTTAAAGTCCGAATTGTACTTTACCAATTTTTTTTGTTTGTCATCGAATTTTTTTATCGTTTCCAATCTTACTAAAACTTTAAAGATCTAATTTTTTTACATTACAGATATATAATTATCGTGGTAAAAATAGAAGAAGAACTACGGTTGTAAAGGTATAAAAGAAAACTCCTTGGGGTTCTCAGAAAGAAACGGATATACTATTTAGATATCCCTTGACTGTGTGACCTACGTTCTTTAAACAGTATAAACACACTTACAGAAACTCTTTTCAATTTTATATTGGGTGAGGTCATGAGAACTAACCTTTTAGGGTACCTGCCTCCTCTGACCATCCGACGTCAGGTACCCCAGCGTGTCTCAACCTGTGCTGACTTCGCTGAATCGTCGTCGTCTTCTTACCATTCTCTTTTATATTTTGTTAATAAACCATTAATTGGTTGTTGTATGGAGTTTTTTCTAGAATCTAAGTATTTCCTCTTGTCCTATTCTTGTCAAGTTGATATACCTTAGATGTTTTGTGTATTAGGTTTATATACTTTACATTGAGAATCATACTACATATTATCTATCTTAGGGAGTATTTTAATAAAAGGAGGAGGAGAATCAGTTTCCTTTGAGGTTTACTTGTTCCGAGTTATTTAATTACAAACATATGTGTAGGTTTAACAGAAGGTTTCGACCTTTTACGTTAAAATATTCACCGAATTCAACACAAATCTCATAAAATCTTAGTCTCTAGTGAAACAACAAACTAACGTTAATAGAGAATTTTCCATACCACATAAAATTCAGAGTCCAAATTATTATAATTTTTTCTTTGCCTAACTTAAAAATATTACCTTTTTTTTAGCCATTGTCGATATCACCCTCTCTTTAGTCATTGAGCTTTGTCGTTATCATCACCCCCCCCCTTGGTCATTGAGCTGACGTTCATTCTTTTGTGAACAAAGGGACTGGCCCTTAGCTTGGGCCCGGCGCCGCCACTCTCGCGGCTTAGGATTGGTGATCTGGTGGTCCCTTGAACTCAATGAAAAGAGAGGCCCTCATAAACCAAGAAATTTTCAGAGATGCATTTGGCCTGGTTACCGCCCTTTCTAACAACTGAAATTTGGGACGGATGAAGAAAGGCCAAAGCCTAAAGTCTGACTTTGAGGCCGTTTAAGAGCCGCGAGAGTCCGATCGAGGCGCTGCCGAGGGTTCCGACCTCTGATGTTTAGCTTAGGAGAAGACTGACGGTGCGACGTTTTCTGCAGGACCCTAACATAGGCTTAATTCGCTGCACATTTATAGATATGGACCTTTTACAATTTTCATGACAGGTCTTGGAACATAAACGAAATAATAAAAGAGTCAGTAAATCGACGAGGAAGATTTAGATTAGAGAAAGCCATATACAGAAAGAGAAAGGAAGAGTGCGTCAACAATTTTAGGGTGAAGTGAAATATGCTTTAGCTTGCAAACTAACGGCGCCCGCCTCTCGCAAAGGGCCATATCTCGAGCCACGCTGGGACGTGTGCTGGAACCGTATCTCGTGTACGCCCCATTTGCACCTGTCATTTCCCGAGGCACCGGAAAATCCTGCGCTGACAAAACAAATGACCCCTCAGTCTAATTGCTTCGATCCTGCCGACGCCTACAGAACGAATCACTTTTTGGGCCCGGACACGGGAGCCCAGGTTCATTTGGCAAAGAGAGACACGAAGGTAACGGAGGATAAAAAGTTTGACGATAATGGACCCGTCAACGAAGTGAGGAATAATACAGCTCTTTTCCGGTCCCTTACTACGTTAATGGTTTCCTTAGTTCTTTGGAAGGTCGGGTCGGAGTCAAGTCTTAGGGAGTACTTTATCCTCGTCTTCCGTTATCGTACATTGAGGCGAAACTTTCACGGCTGGCAAGCCAACCTGACTACATTGGGATCTCTGGGGCGAGGCGACGTTCTACCTTCCTCCGAATTCATTTTGTCTATATTTAAACATTACTTGAACGAGCGTTGTAGGCCGCGGCGACACTTAATGTCGGAAGCAGGTAGTGTCATCTGAAATCCTAAACAATAACAAAAGTCGTTAAGTCTTTACCTCAAATGTAAGAACTATTTTAAACAGTTTTTAATAAATGATTATGAGTTTGTCCTTCTAATTTCACTGAATTATTTATTTCTGCCTTTGTAGTGGTCTTCTTTAAAGATTTGCATTAACGATATAAAATCTACCCTGGGTGTGAGGAAAGGACATAGTTCCTTAAAAAGCCTTTAGCCCGCGACATCCACCTCGAGAACCAGAGTTAACCCCTACAAGTTTCGAATGTACTATTCATAGACCAAAACCTATTTTTCTATTTCGTCTATAATGAAAATCTTATTAAAATTCAACATTATCAAACCAGTGTTAGAACATGTTTCGCAATCTTTCTCATGTTGTTCTTTGTAGTAGGGAGAAAGTAGAACATTAATGAGAAGTGCAAAAGACAGGTCTCGACTGGTAACAATTGTCAAAGAAGACATAAGAGGACCTTTAGCAGACACGATAAAATTTAACAAAAATAAAAGATAAAGGATTTTTATAGATAAAGAAAAAGGAGTTTGAAAAATAGAACTTTGTAAGGTTTGGATGTCTTTTGACGTTCATATCTTGTCACTTGTGTCTATATGGGAAGTAGGTAGAACACGATTAAATCACCATGGTCGTAGGCGACACACTGAACACGTGACTTTACACTGATCATTCTCAACTCCACAAGATATCAACTTACTTATGACCTAAAAATTCGGAAACATACCTTTTTTTACATTCGTGAGTAATTATCGACTCATGTAAAATTTACGATTAACTCATATACTCAATTTTATAATAATTTTGAATTTAATAATTATAATTAAAAAGAAATAAAAAACAAAAATTACATCGACTACCTTATAAGTTTTAATATGGATATCGAACGTAATATAAGATTAAATATCATGATTAGATCTCAGTTGTCACCGGTTATAAAACGGGCTCTCCCGTTACCGTTGGGTGAGGCCATGAGAACGGACCTTTTAGGGTACCTACCTTCTCGGACCACCCGACGTCAGGTACCACAGCGATTCTCACCCCGTACTGACTCACTGAAGTGAAAGGGAAAAGGGAAAGTACGTGACCTCTTCCTTTACCGTTGGGTGAGGTCACAAGAACGGACCTCTTAGGGTCTCTGCCCCCTCGGATCACCCGGCGACAGGTACCCCAGCGTGTCTCAACCTGTGCTGACTTCACTGAATCGTCGTCGTCGTTATAAAACGGTACAAATGAAAGAAAACTAGAAAAAAGACTTGGTAAACTCCCATCAACGTCTGTGGTACTATGAAATGAAACTTTATGATATGGATTCTTGTTCGCCATGTTAATAGTGTGAACCCCTTTATCTTAAAACATGTTATCATAAATAATATGTCAAGTATCACTTTAAAAGGTTAACAGACTGTGGAAAATATAAAAAAACAAAAATAGGTCCCAGGTGAGTTCCTAATATGTAACATAAACAGAACAAAACATCAGAAGAAGGAAATTAGACTTTATTTGGGGGGGGGGGGGGGAAAAAATGTCGTGACTTATCACCTCCTGTCAACGAAGTCTTTCAGGAAGTCAAATCTGTTCGTAAAGAAAACAGTCCGTTGACGGAATTCATACACAATAAGAGTCATGCAATGTAGTATTAAGTTTATTACGACTACACAATAGAGATTACCATTAACACCATCCGTCCTATTACTTGGGGTGTCTCTACAGGGACAGGATTCGAGGTCTTGTGTACCTATAATGAAGTACACTGTCATCCTTAAAACGTCCACACTAATTTAATTCCTTAAACCCTCTCTCCCTCTCTCCTCTAATAGGACATAAAATGGACCCACCCGGGTCTTAGTACTGTCCCCAGGAAAATTCAGGTCTTCCTGAAAATTTAAGGTCACTACACTAGGGTTCTTCTGAGATGGTCGGTAAGTCAAGTCACGTCAGCGAGTCAGCACAGGCTGAGAAACGCTGGGGTACTTAACGTCGTGTGGTCCGGAGGGACAGGTAGTGGTTGAGGGCCTCAAGTGAGTCTGAGCGCAGGTAACTCATTCACTACGGTAGGTCGGTAGAGTAGGAGACAACAGGGGAAGAGGAGGACGGGGGCCGTAGTTTCAGAAAAGGTTACTCAGTTGAGATACGTACTCCACCGGTTTCATGACCTCAAAGTCGAAATCGTAGTAAGGAAGGTTTCTTTAGGGTCCCAACTAGAGGAAGTCTTACCTGACCAACCTAGAGGAACGTCAGGTCCCCTGAGAGTTCTCAGAAGAGGTTGTGGTGTCAAGTTTGCGTAGTTAAGAAGTCGCGAGTCGGAAGAAGTGTCAGGTTGAGAGCGTAGGCATGTACTGGTGACCTCTTTGGTATAGGAACTGATCTGCCTGGAATCAACCGTTTCATTACAGAGACGAAAAGTTATACGATAGCTCCAACCAGTATTGAAAAGAAGGTTCCTCATTCGTAGAAAATTAAAGTACCGACGTTAGTGGTAGACGTCACTAAAACCTCGGGGGTTTTTATTTCAGACTGTGACAAAGGTGACAAGGGGGCAGATAAAGGGTACCTCACTACCCTGGCCTACAGTACTAGAAGCAAAAGATTTACAACTCGAAATTCGGTTGAAAAAGTGAGAGGAGAAAATGAAAGTAGTTCTCCGAAAAATCAAGGAGAAGTGAACTTTTACCTCGTTTTCCGGGTACTCGGGTACTCCTTACGTTCCCCGGAGATCTTCGACTTCTTCCGTTCCACTTCCAAGAGGGAGTCTCGAAGGCCTTTCTTTTGTCGAAACGGTCGTTTGTGGACCTAAAATCGGATCACTCTGGGTACAGTCTTAAGGCCTGAGGTCTTGATATTCTATTATTTAAACACCACCACATTCAGTCCTTCAAACACCACTAAAAAAAGTGTCATGGTCATCCTTTGTTTGTGTCATTCAACCCAGTAAACCACTTCCATACACGATATAAAGAGGTAACATTTCAATGGGAAAAGTGAACATTAATTGTTTATAATTTTTTTTTTTTTTTCGTCAGTAGTGGGTACCCTCATTATGAAACTTTTACATACTTAAAAGAGAAGGGGACGTTTTAGAGTGGGTCACCGAAATCGTAGGTGACTACTAGGAACGTACTTAGTCAATGATGACACCACTGACGTTTTGACACAATGAAATAGTTAGAGTACATTTGTTGAAGCGAAAGAGAGGAGGCTATAAAAATTTTATTGTTAAACCTGAGTGTAAGAAAAAAATAAAAACACAAAAATCAGTTACACAATATTAGATGACGACAACAATAAGTGAATTACTAATTTAACAGGGTTTATACCGGTGTTACTCAGGGAAATTCGAAAGAGGACATAAGAAAGTTGTACAAGGACATTTAAAGAATCGTAAATAAACGAAAGACTGTATTCCATCAGGTCCGTGTGGGTTATGAAACATTTACTAAACCTTATAATTGTAGAAATTACGAATATAGAAAAATTTAAAGGAACAAATTTGACAATGTATTCTTACCCGTAGGAGGTGTATGAAACGACATTGGAAAAATAATTAAAGAAAACTTTCCACAAGTAAGAAATGTATCAAAAAACTAATAAAATAATTGACACAACATAAGGTAACATATCTATAAAATAGTTTCGTCAAAATATAGTAACTGGTAAATCTAATAAAAGTTCAATAACGACAATTTCATGATGTCGTTTATTGGAACCGGACTACATTAAACCGTAAATAAAAAATAACTAATTAACTGGGTGTTTACTGAATGGAATATCTCACGGTGAAAGATCGACCTTTTACAATATATAACCTTTTTTTAGTACCATAGGTCGAGCTTAAGTCAAGATCAATATTAAATACCTATTGAGTCAAAAAGTCAAACTAAAGTCACTAAGTCGACAAGAAAAAGACAAGTAATTAAACAACTAAACGACTTGTTTATAAATGACTACCAGATTACACCTTTTAAGACTTTCTCTACCCTTATGGTCTGGTGGACTGGACGGAGAACTCTTTAGACATACGTCCAGTTCTTTGTTGTCAATCTTGACCTGTACCTTGTCTGGTCAAGGTTTAGCCCTTTCCTCATGTAGTTCCCACATACAACAGTGGGAATAAAATGAATATACGTCTCATGTAGTACTCTTTGCGACCCGACCTACTTCGTGTTTGACCTTAGTTCTAACTCCCTCTTTATAGTTATTGGAGTCTTTATGTCTACTGTGGTGGGAATACCGTCTTTCGTTTCTTCTTGATTTCTCGGAGGACTGCTTTCAGTTTCTCCTCTCACTTTTTCAACCGAATTTCGAGTTGTAAGTCTTTTGCTTCTAGTACCGAAGACCAGGGTAGTGAAGTACCCTTTATCTATCCCTTTGTCACCTTTGTCACAGTCTGAAATAAAACCCCCCGAGGTTTTAGTGATGTCTACCACTAACGACGGTACTTTAATTTTCTGTGAATGAGGAACCTTCCTTTCAATACTGGTCGGATCTGTCGCACAACTTTTCGTCTTTATGATGAAACGGTTGTTTCCAGGCAGATCAGTTCCGATACCAAAAAGGACACCAGTACATACCTACACTCTCAGCCTGACACTTCTTCCGACTCGCGGCTTCTTAACTACGAAAACTTGACACCACAACCTCTTCCGAGAACTCTCAGGGACCTGATGTTCCTCTAGGTTGGTCAGGTAGGATTTCCTCTAGTCAGGTCCCACAAGTAACCTTCCTGACTACGATTTCGACCTTTGAGGTTATGAAACCGGTGGAGTATGTTTCTCAACTGAGTGACCTTTTCTGGGACTACGGCCCTCCCTAACCCCCGTCCTCCTCTTCCCCTGTTGTCCTACTCTACCGACCTACCGTAGTACCTGAGCTACCTGCACTCTGACTCACTTGAGGTCCTCAACCACTACCTGTCCCTCCGGACCACATGACACTAAGTACCCCAGCGTTTCTCAGTCTGTACTGCCTCGTTGACATGACTTGACTTATATACAATCAGTGATACAATCCGTGTCGTACGGACTAGAACTGCAAATCAGCCAGTCCCAAGTTCATTTGTTCGTTAATGTCAATCATCTCATCACCTATCATAGCTATTTTCTTTGTAAACTGACATGAAGTTAAATTATTCAAGTAACTTATCTAGTAGTTACGTGGTAAATAGTGTGTATAAAACGACTATCCTTACATTTTACCATGTTGGTGAAACCTTTTATCGAACCGTCAAAGAATATTTTGATTCATACATGTATTATACTACTGGGTCAGTCAACATGGGAATCCGTGAATATGGTCTTTGCACTTTAGAATACGAGTGTATTTTAGACGTGTGTTCACAAATATCGTCGAAATAAGTATTATTGGATTTTGACCTTTGTTGACTTTGTAGGAAGTCACCTACTTACCAACTTGACACCATGTGGGTGTGTCACTTTATAAATAATTTTTTTGTTTGATAACTATGGACATTGTTGAACCTATCTAGAGTTCCATTAATACGACTTACCTTTTTTTTCTCTGTTATGTTTTCCAATATACAATATCTAAGGTAAATATATCTTAAAAAAAACTTCCATATATCTACCCTTGTCTACTCACGAAATGTCCTTAATCTACACCACCCCTCTCTCTACCTCCACTACCACTTCCCGTCCACACCATGGAAACACCCTTACTACCTGACCAGGATACCTGACCACCACCATCTTTCTAGACATGGCTACTATTTTAACATATCTTTAGTGTGTCTGTGAATTTGTGTGTCTCCGTTACTCGAGATTTCTAATTCGGTCACGGTAAAAGACCAAAAGTATATCATGACATCAATGTGTTCTACAATAAAAATCCCCTATTCATCCCCTTTTGGGCCCCGAAGGGACATGTAAAAAACGTTGAAAAATACTTAGAGATTAATAAAGGAAACTTTTTGAGGGAAAAGTCGAACTTTTTTCACTTTCACAATCAACGAATCAGCACCGACTGAGAAATACTGGGGTACCTGATATCGGACGGTCCGAGTAGAGACAGGTACCTTAAGAGGTCCGTTCTTATGACCCCACCCACCGGTAAGGTAAGAGGTCCCATAGAAAGGTTGGGTCCCTACCTTGGGTCCAGAGGACGTAACGTCCTTCTAAGAAATCGTAGACTCGATGGTCCCTTCAGGGGGAAAATCGTATGGCGTGACATTTAAAGAAACTAAGTTTATTCAGGTTTGTTGTTAGTGGTGAATTGTAGTGAAACTCAAATGCCTAAGTAAAGTCTTAAAATTTAATATAGAATTGATTAATAGAGTCGTGATACAATAAATCTATTTAAAAAATCTTTAATGACTTTTTATATTACTTAAGAATATAAACCCGAATAAGATTTATTAGTCGGTATTCAAGACGAGCGATTGTCCGTGGGTCTGTCGTTAAGTAAAGATATATACGGTCATAAAGAAAGAGTTACGAGAGACCGCCAAGAAGGAGAAAATTTTACTGTTCTTTTAAAGGGGGAGGAGAAATATTGTCCGACTCTCTTCGGGACTTGGATCCGGCCGGGTGTTTTCGTCGATAAACGTAAGAGGAGTTTTGAGTTCTATCAATAGACATTATAAGGCCTGGTTACTGGGGTCAACACTTTTTCTCGGTGACGGAAGTTGTGACAATTTGTCACTTGTGATTAGATGTAGAAGTCCACGTTCAATTGAAAGGTTGTCTGAAGGGTCTCCATCATAAAGGAAGGATACCTTGAGGACACAGAGTTGGTCGGATTCCGTCTACACACTTTCGTCCATACAAAAAAGAGAAACACGATCTTTTTCGTCCTAACCAAATTGGTGATCTCTTACTTGACAGAATCACGACCATCTAATTTAAATGATGGGTCATTTTTTTAGAGAAGTTGAGGAAAGGTCTCTTATGAGGGTTTCTTCAAAGTCCAGAAAGGCACCAACACTCGAGTAAGGAATGGTCCCCCCAAAAGTAAAGTCGTTTCACGACGTCGTCCTAAACGGAGACAAAGACCTTAAGGGCAAAGTACTCTCCAATGATCATAACACCAATCTTCGTCTGCGTGACCAGTATGAAGTAATGTTTTGATAAGAACCTATCGACACATTCTTTTTATGTCTTGCGTAAACGTCATTACCAACGATAAACCACTACGAGGGAATCGACACCTTAAGGATGAGTACGGAGACCTTTCAGGGAACCCTCTTGTGGACTGCGGACTTAAGACCCTATCTCCAGGGTGACAGGGTAAGGATGGGACTCCCCGTTCTTTCTCCGCCCGTTCACTGAGAGAAAAGAAGGAAATTCCCGACTTTTTTAGAGACGAAGATAGACGAGGTTTCAGAGTAGTATGTCCCAAGAAATGGGGTCCTTTTCGCTGTCCTGTCAAGATGGATTTAACAAGATCTTACCGGTGATGAGACGTTATCTCTACCTTTTCGGACAAGAGTATAAATTATCTCCGGGAGTTTCTGTATTTTAGTCACAACGGAATATTAAAGAGTAGTTGAGTCACAAATAGTTCGTGAAATATAATAGGTTCATGTCACTCCTCAGGATTCCCATATTAATTTTAGTTTGTTTTTTTTGAAACAATATTATTACATATAACGACATTTTTATGGAAAGAACCTTCAGTACAAGATCTTAAATCAGATTGATAGTAAGTACCTAATAGAGTACATTAAGGATAACCAAAACGACAACAAATCAACGATTTAACACAGGCTGAGACCTGAAGGTCCTCTAGGTTGGTCAGTTAGAATTTCCTTTAGTCAGGACTTATAAGTAACCTTCCTGACTACGACTTCGACTTTGAGGTTATGAAACCGGTGGACTAAGTGACTGAGTAACCCTTTCTGGGACTACGACCCTTCCTAACTTCCGCCCTCCTCTTCCCCGTTGTCTCCTACCAACCTACCGTAGTGACTGCTTTACCTGTACTCAAACTCATGTGAGGTCCTCGACCACTACCTGTCCCTTCGGACCACACGACGACAGGCACCCCAACGTTTCTCAGTCTGTACTGACTCACTGACTTGACTTGAACACTGAGTCACCTGACATCGGACAGTCCAAGAAAACAGGTACCCTAAACGGTCCGTTCTTATGACCTCACCCAACGGTAAAGGAAGACGTCCCACAAAAAGGTTGGGTCCCTAACTTGGATGAAAAGGACGTAACTGTCCAGAGAAGAAATGGTGACTCGGTGGACCCTTCGGGAGTTAGGGACACACACGACACGACACGAATCTTCGAGTCAGTAAAGGTTGAGAAACACTGAGGTACCTGACATCAGACGATCCGAGGAGACAGGTATCCCTAAGAGGTCCGTTCTTGTGACCTCACCCAACGGTACGGGAGGAGGTCGCCTAGAAGGGTTGGGTGCCTAGTTTGGGTTCAGAGGTGTAACGTCCACCTAAGAAATGGTAGACTCGGTGGTCCTTTCGGGACATAGTTAGGACTATAAACAATGATAATAGTAGACGGAAAAGGTCTATTGTCGTTGTCTCCAATTTAATAAATGGGTTCCAGTCGTACACTACCTCGACTTCAGACTTCGGTCTCGGATTTGAGAATCTCTAATGGGACAATTCTTCATGTGTAAGATGACTCCAAACTAAACATGACATGTGGCGAGGGTTTATCCTAAAGGGTTTATCCTAAAGGGTTTATTCAAATGTATGATATAGAAAATAGAGTTAATTTTAAAGTGAAAGATGAATCTCGTCACGACAGATTTTCCTAAAGAACTTTATTGACTTTAAAGATAAGAGACGACAGGTTACTCAGCAGAGATCGGTGCGCATCGAGAAATCGTGAACTTTACACCGATCACCTTACTTTTTGATGTAAAATTTAAATCAAATTTAAATTTACCCGTGTACACCAATCACCCGTGACATACTCTGTCGTGTCTAGATCTCGTCTTCCTTTACTAAATAAAGAAACCTAAAGAGACATTTCTGCTCCGAATCCGTTTAGTCATTTGCAACTCATTTACTTTTTGGTTATCATTTCCCCCTTAAAAGAGGGAGAAATTTGACTTCCCGTCTTCAGAAATAAGATGGCTTTGAAAGTGACATTATTTTACAATATTATTCGTACACTATATCGGACATCAAGATCTCGTCAAGTACTTCTATCATTTCTCCTAGGAATTTAATCTTCGTTACAAAAACTTTCCACCTCTTTGTAAAATATTAACTACCAATCATGAAAATTTTATACAAACAGATTATTTTTTTCTAGTGACAAAAAAAGAACTGTTTTAGACCCCAGGTATCTCGCTTTTTGTTTTCCCCTGAGAACCACCTTCCTACCTTTGTCAGGTCTTAACGTTGAGCTCCCTGTAAAGGACGTGTTTGATGATAGATTTCGTCTGGAGAAATGTTTACAATTCTCATTCGTTGACGGTTTGGAGTGACCCACTGAAGTAAGACAGTGAATAAGTAGTGTATATATGTATACAACCAGTTCAGCAAGACTTATACCCCGTTTTATCCATGAAAACTTTTGTTTTACCCCGAGAGTTAGTTTAGTCTCAGAGACCTACACCGGCTCCGAACCCCGAACACAAAGGACTGGGTATGTGTTACGTCCAGGATGGGGCTACCTACAGATAAATCTTCTTAAGTAGAGCTTTTAAAATAGTGCTAAAATGGTGTCGAACATGACGACACCTTGCACAGAAACGGTGAAAAATGTAATTAGAATCTAAAGTTTTTGTAGTTTCTTCACACTCTCGGAGAGTCAAAGAGACCTCCAGGGTTTGGTTCAAGAAGACTAAGTTACTTTAGTCGAGAAATTTAACGTCCTCCGAATAAAAGGGAACCTTTAGTAAATGTTTATTGTATTACGGATTTCTTTTTTTTCCTTTTAAAGGTTAAGGAGTGTAAGTTTCGTTTTTCTATATTTGGGCTCCAGGTCAAAATATGTACGAGTCATGTCTTAACCCATTAATAAGGTATAAAACGTTCTGCGTCGGTCAACGTTGACTTTAAGGTTTCGGTAGAGACACTTTACGAAGCGAACAGAAAGTGCTCTCCGACAATGTCGTATTCGTCGTTGTTGTTCGGTCTCCTCCGACGATAGAGAACCCGGACACGGAGACCGGAGACTGTGTGGTCACAATAGCGTGGTCGACGTCCGAGGTGGTAATTCAGAAAAGGAATGCATTCCCAGTTAAAGTGCCGGTTTAGGTGGATCAGTAGAACGTCACGACCAGTACCCTGGAATCTTCCTTGTCGAGGGGTTACCCCTACCCTTCGAGTGTCCGTGACCGGGCGTCGACTACGGTTCGAAGGGTTGGGTCCGAGGGAGGCCAGAAACGGTTCTCAGTCGGACCTCCCGAGTTAACGAGCCAGGGGTGACGACGTTACTGTCGTTGAACAGTCGTCGGGCCTATGACACGCCTCCTACCCTCGCCCTCCCCCCCTCCTGTACCCCCGGGGAGACGCTTTGTGTTGCGGCCTTTCCTGTCTTCCTACTTAAATAACACTGGTCGCCAGGGGTTCGATGTTCCTTGGAGTCCCGAAATTACGAGCCCCTCTGTGCTTGAGCTCGAGACGAGAGTTTCGGCATAAGTGTGACTCTCACCACCGGTCGCCATCCCCTAATGGGCGGGCCCCGCTCCATTCTTCTGGAATCCGAGGCGGCGGCCGGGCGGCCGGCGCCCTTCGCGGTGCTCGAGTGAGGGCCCTCCGCAGTGTTTCCCGGCGCCGGACGCCTCCGGCGCGCGCGTCGAGAGAACCCGCCTCGGCGGCCCGGCCCCGACCCCGACGCGGGCCCGGCGGCTCCGACGGTCGGCAGCGCCCACGGGGGTCGGAGGGTCGGGCCTCTAGCGGCCCCGCCCCTCCTACGTCGTCGACGTCGGGCTCGCCGGCTCGGTTTGGAGGCTCGAGGGGCCGGGGGCGGCGCCGCGTCCCCGCGGCTCGCACCACGCCGGGCCCGCCTCGATCTCCGCCCGCAGACGTGGCGCAGCAGGGTGGGCGTCGAGGGGCGGAGGCCGGCCCGGGCCGTCGGACAGCGCCGGCTACAGGACTGAGCGCCCGCGTGGGCGTCCCAACCGATCCGCGGCGCGCTTCCCCTCTCCGGACTCGTCAGGTGATCGCGCCCTGCGGCCAGGGCGCCCCGCGCGCGGCCCCGCGAGGAGGGAGGGCGGGTCGAGGCGCAGTGGCGCGCCAGGAGGGGGCTGGGGAGGAGGGTGGGTGGGGCCTCCTACGCGAGGGGGCGCGGGTCGCCGTCTCCGGTGGCGAGGGTCTTTACGCTCGAGGGCTGCGGGAAGAGGCCCTGGGCTCCTCGGCCGCGGGGGCGGGACGTCATCCATCCACCGCTCCGCCCGCGGTCGGGACCGGCGGTGGGCGCCGACTACGACGGCGACGCCTCCCCGCCCCCCGGCCCCGGCCCTGGGCGCTTTGAACGGAGGGCGGCCTCGAGCCACGCCGCGAGCCTCCACAAGATTACCGCGACCCGCGTCGTGGGGGGGACAATTGGACTGTCGGAGGAGAACTCGAGCCGTCCGGCTCGCCATCGCTTCCTCTCGCACTGGGAAGGGGCAGGTCGGGGACCCGGGCCTCCCCGGGCGCGACGAACGTCCCCGCCCCTCCTACCTAACCACACTCCTAATAACCCCCTACCTCTCTCCCTCGAGCCGGCTTAAAAGTCCTTGAGTCCACCTATTTACAGTGGCATAAAAAAGCCGGACTACTTGTCTACGGAAGAAAGGTAAAAGAGGGTTACACGTCGGTGCGTTTCTCAATAAGATCGCCGTCCATCTTCAGTGAGTCCTAAAACTACATAAAGCCTCGATCGACTAACTATGCACTTTCACTGCAGGGTCTAAGAACATGAGTCAGTAAATCCCGGTCAACCTCTTCCGGGGAAATCTTTAGTCTATAAGTCCTCGATCTACTCCGACCCCTTAAGAGCACGACGAATGGACCCTCGCTCGGAAGTCGAAAGGACTTCTCTACACAAACCTTCGTACCGTTCAAACTATGTCCACATCCCTCAAATCTTAGACGACCTTTCTACGAGCCTCAGCCGGTCGTCTCCGTCGGAACCCGCGTCGGATCGAAGGTCGATCTACAATTATTCCAAACATGAAAACTCTTTGACCGATATTTAACAAAGAAGAGAGGGTACATGCTACATTTCAAGCATGTAGTCTTGCTTGCTATTGGAAAACCGTTCTACTAGAGAAGTGTCCGATAGTACAAGTTTAAAGCATAATTCGTCATTTCAATTCTCTCCCTTTCACCTAGTAACATGCGAGGCTAAAATAATTGCATAATTCCAACTCTCGATGTCCTCCTATCTCTGAAGGAGAACAAGTCAGAGGATTAGGGGACCAGACTATGTATTATCCAAGAGCACCCAATAAACAACTTACTCGACACAAAGTCCGAAGTAGCTTTCTGTCAAATCCAAATTTTGTATAAACAAATGAGATACCACGAACTTCGAATTGACATAAAAATTTTAATGAAGAAACGTATTTATCAGTTTTAATCAATACAGTTGTAAATTCAACTTAAAACTGTAAAAATTCTGGTATACAAAAGGAAGAAATTACACAACAATTTATTCCATTAAGAGGGGTTTACGATTATATTAAAGTAAAAATTCGAACGTGTAAAAAAGATTACCCATTAGTTTGGATAAAATTAATTTGAGATTTTGTGTGAATTTTTCACCGTTGAACACATTTCCTTTAAAGTCCAATGAGGTCCTTATTGTCGCTAAACCAATTATTCACTGTATAATTGAATAAAATCCCAACTCAACAACACCAACTGGATTAATATTACATAAATAATGTCCATTTCCACTTTTATTTTGTAAATCTTCTCAGACATTAAGGATTTACTAAGTTTTATGCACTATATCTATGTACAAAAGTTGTCATACCCAAAGGGAGTCATATATTTGTAGCGTCAAAAGTTCAAGCTCTTGGTTTCACTAACACTTTAGTTCCCAAACCTTCTAAACAAAGGAAAGAGGAAAATTTAAAATATAATAGAACTTTAGTAGTTCCTATTGACGTAATGTAAACTAAACGAAATAAAAACGTGACACCATAAAGGTCAAAACAAAAATAAAAAGGTAATACATTCAAAATACTCAGTCTTAATTGGAAAAAAGTGAAACAAATTGTTTTAACAGACGCTTACTAGGTCAGTGAATAATAGAAAGGAAAAAGAAGGAAAGGAAAAAATAGTAAAATTATGAGAAGTGGCAGGAATAATGTATAATGGGGTTTCTGAATAAAGGTGTTTTCATGCCATTCGGGATCATATAATGATAACGAGGTGGTCGGATGCACCCGAGAACGACCTACCACTCCTTTATTGTGAAAATACATTTTCCACCGCTCTGCCGCTTGGTTGTCATCCTCCCTCGAATACTTTTTATGTAATACTAAATAAACTTGTCTCGTTTTTAAGAGAGTACTGTATTTCTATCGATGTAAAATACGTACAATTTAAACACCAGTTCCAATAACTCGTCAATTAAATGTAGTAAGATGAAACGAGTAAGATTTGAAGAATTTTCTTGGGAGGGGACGTCAATGTAATTTGAGAGAAACAACGTCTATCGAACTAACACGACCGTGAGAACCGGAACCTTAGTCAAGGATTACAGTCTTACTTTCTCCGTAAAAAGGGAGACTCTGGACGCAGGGTCACGTGTCGCGGAGACGTTAACTTACTGAGATGGACCCAGGACTGGTGACTCGGGGGATCGTGGAACGGAGGTGTATGTGGTGACCTTAAGTTAGGATTCTGGACCTAAATAAGATAGAATAAAGAGATATAGAAAGGATTTAAAATAATGGTTTTGGGGACAGGGGAAGAAACGATTTACAGCGAACACACACACTCTGGATTCATCGAAGTCAACACAGGTTGAGAAACGCTGGGGTACCTGACATCGGTGGGTCCGAGGAGACAGGTACCCTAAGAGGTCCATTCTTGTGACGTCACCCAACGATACGGGAGGAAGTCTAGAAGTGTTGGGTCTCTACCTTGGGTGTAGGGGAAACGGTGGACGTAACCGTTTACCCAAGAAATGGTCATCGCTGACGACCCTTCGGGCGATTTACAGGAATGACAGAAAAAAAAAAAAATTAGGGCTAGGTATTAAAACAATAACAAATGTAGGTCATTGTAGGTGAGTTAAGTGGACACAATCTTGCTCGTAACAATACCAACGTCTTTTTTATCTCTTTTCTTTTAAATATATTGGAACTCAAAGTTTACACCCACTGATCACCTACTTCTTATTAACACCATACGATTAGAGAGAAATTACCACCATACCTTACGGCCCCTGATACTGAACAGACGAGTATTTAAACTAGTCTTCGAATATACTCTCTTTACAAATATATCTCTCAACCAACTTGTTTCCGACACTACAGGCGGGTAAGGGGAGGTCAAGATCCACAATCCGGTCCACACATGGGTCTAGAAGTCTTTGACACATGAAACGAATGAAACAACACGTAAGAAACGTGGGGAGGGGGGTTTACCACGAGTGTTCCTTCGCAAGATAATTATTTCTGTCAGTGTTCTTTGGATGACAACAATGAATTCTCTACACCAATAATTCTAGTATCAAGTAAAATGTCGAGGATAAACTTCTGTACGTTCTTTAAGGTAAATTGACATTTACGGTTTCTTTTCGAAATGGAGGGGACTTATTAATAACTCACAGGAAAAAAGAAAAGTAGTACGTCTTGATCTTAATCTATTAGCTAATTCAAAGGGAAAGACGAAACGTTGATCCTTTGCGTCTCAGTTTAAACGTCGAATTAAAATTATTGGGATATTTTTGGAACTCACTTATAACTACTAGATTGAGAGGGAAACCAGAACTCAAAGACAAGATGGAAAAAAAGAATAAGACTAAAAAAATGGATTATCTCAAAGGGTAAAATAACTTAAATAATAAAATTCGACTGAGTGTTGTAGAACATCTTGTTCAGTTTTATATTTTGTATTTTCGTTACTTACCTTTGCAAACGTCTTAACTAGAAACCTGTGTCATACAAAACTAATTCTTCAAATTGTCCATGGTAATTGATACGAAACTTGTTCATAACGTTCAAATCATATAAACTCGAAATACCGGTTTACCCTTTGTCACAAGAATAAATCAAAACGTTTCGATTCTAGGTGAATAAAAAATTGATAATTTAAATACAGACGATAACCGATTAAATTTTAACCAGTTTGGTAAGTGAAATACAGTCAATAAAGATCTCATGCACGAAATATACGACAATAGTCCGACTTATCCTCTAAGTAAGATAAATTATTTTTTTTTACTTATATCCGATTTCCCAATCGGATATAATCGAATTGTGAGTGGTGTGACCCGGAGTGTAGACTAGAGAAAGTGTAGTCATTAAATTAACTAAGTAGAAACAAAAATCATTTAGTATCTCTAAGAAGAAACTCGAGAATTTTAACTCTTCTAACTCGAGGGACTCAATTAATTAGTCTGAAAGAAGTAAGACCATAAAACTGTTGATGTATAATACAACCAACTTACATTGGTCCCTTGATCAACAAATAAATATAGAGATACCACAGGTGAAGTCAAAGTACGTAAATAGTGGGACCAGTTGTCTCTCTGACCGGGAAGAATTCCCTGATAGTACCCACGTCAGGTCCTCGGAAACTCCATTTTTACTAGACTCAAGTCTTCACGTGGAACTTTGTGACTCTCCCCCAAACCTCTCTTTTTTAATTTAAAAATTTATCTCCGTAGAATAATGCTATTCGAGGTACAGAAAAATTTTTGGCAAAATAAAAATGTCATACGCAATGGAAGCACACTAAGTTTTCCATGTTTATCCATTTTCACCCTTCCTACGGGAGAGTAGGAGAAAGAACCATGGGCGGAGTGAACAGGTGACCGTTGGTCACAATAGTCAATTAACTCTTAGGAGGGTCTCTGTGAGACACGTATCTAACTATGTTCCTTTGCACTTATAGGTCGGACGAACAAAACAGAGGATTAGTAAAGAGACTAAGGGAGAGAGGCAAGGGTGACGAGAACAAACCGAGGACCCTACGAAACCTGACAACGGACGTGAAGCGAAAGCGGATGCAAAGTCGGTCAGAAGGAAAATGCGTAGGGAAAAGTAAGATGATTTCCTAGGGTCAGACGTGTCTTTCCTCAGGTCGTACTGAGTCGGACCAGAACACCGGGGACTCCTTAAGTAGAGAACAGGGGACGGGGAGGGACAGTACGTAAGCCACGTGTCAAGAAGAATTGAGTAGAGGGGTAGGAGTTAGTCCCTATGGTTTTTTTATATATATACTACTTTCGAGCACCAGAGTAGTCTGTGACTTGTGTCACGAAACGGAGACACAGGAACAAATGTCAGGGGTTCAAGTCTTAGATAAAACCATTGTGCCTTGACAAACAGTGAAGGACGTGTACGTAACGTATACCAAAAAGGAGAAGTCCGGTAAAGGAGACGCACCTTGTGAACAGGATGATAAAAGTAATCGTCCGGTGTGAGTCAAGACCACAGTAGAGATGTCTGGTAAGAACCAAGTCTAAGGTCTTTGAGTACCTCGGAAGCTATGCATCACATCGTTCATCCGCAGGTATGACCTTTGTCCGTAAAGAGTAGTTATCGTGTCGACGGAAAGATCATCTTTTTATTAACACTAAAACCTATTGTACGAGACTACCCAGGTTTTTTGTTTTTTTTGGACTTCCAACTTCGAAATAAATTGTTCAGTAGAGAGTAGATGATAAGTAACGGGTTGCGAGTCATTTTATGTACAGGTATACTAAATAAAAGAAATCGTACGGATGGAATGAACTGATTAAGAGAAGAGTTTGAAACACAATTGTGAGTAAATTTTTTATGGAGGTATAAATAATACAGGGACTCTCTCTCGTACACACACACGTGCACACACACACACACATAACGGAGACTGAGACATCGACCATTTCCTTACTTTGAGAGGTTCATACCCCAATGGGAATTTGTTAGCTTTCATAATTGGTAGTCAGGACTATCTACTGTACTTGACAGACCTCTGTCATCGAATAGGATTCTTCACTGAGGATTCATACGTTTACACCATAAAAAGAAAGGTTCGATCCATTAGTCTCCCACAAGATCCACGAGTTAAAATAACGTCTCATGGACCGTACTCCATTTAACAATTGACTAATTGTCTCCCAAATCGTCCATTCTTAAATTATCGAAACCAAGGGGTGACAAGACCATCTTAGGAGACTGATCACCTACTAAGACTAGTGGTTGGCACGATCGGTACATCTTTTATCCTTTTTAAACACTCCGACGAGGTATCCACACTCTAGGGAAATCTCGAAAGTAAAAGGAGACATTAAGACTGGAGTGATTTGTTTGTAGGGACCACCGAGTCTACCATTTCTTAGACGGACGTCACGTCCCCTGGGTTCAAGTCAGGGATCCAGCCCTTACTAGGGAACCTCTTCTCTTACCGTAGGGTGAGGTCATAAGAACGGACCTCTTAAGGTACCTGTCTCTTCGGACCGCGCGATGTCAGGTACCCCAACGTTTCTTAGTCTGTGCTGACTCGTTGGATGTGTGTGAATATTCGTTTGTAGTCCAAATGACTAAACACAAGGGTCTGTACAACTATACTCTTTAACTCACAGGGCTCATGGTAATTACTGACACGGTCGGAAGTCTAGTCATGTCAGGGACGACACACCATATTTCGTGTCAAAATCCGACAATCACACAACCCTCTCGGACGAGTCAGGAATATCGGGGTCCACAAATGTCGACTCGGAAGTCGGAACCCAGGACCACTAAGGGGACTCCCTGAACGGATAGATATCCGAGGGTGACTTTGTCGATCAATCGTTGGGAGACCATAGAAAATTTTATCAAAGTTAACTTGTGTGAAATGATTCGTAAGATCCTTCCTTAGTAAACTCAGGTAACCCCGACGATATTGTTTTAAGGTATCTGACCCACCGAATATTCGTCGTCTTTAAATAATGAGTCAAGATCTCCGACCTTCCATCTCTAGTCCCACGGTCGTGGTAGGCCAAGATCACTCTCGGGAGAACCTCAACATCTGAGTCCCCGAAGAACAAACACCGGAGTGTACCACCTTCCCCGACCAGTAGAGAGACCCGAAGGAAACACTCCCACGATTAGGGTACTCTCTCCTAGGGAGTACTGGATTAGTGGAGGAGTTACGGGAGGGAGCATGGTAATGGATCTCGTAATCCAAACGTCACATACTTAAACGCCCACCCCTACCCCCTGTATTTGGTAGATGTATCACCCTTATCTTTCGAGTGTTTTGTCCTTGATGCTTACCGGTTTTGCACTTTTTTATAAGTGGAAGTAACGTAGTTTCTTTACGTCCAATACTAATCTAACATCTTCAGGCATTGTTACTACTCCGACCCAGTAAAAGGAAAAGTGTCCACCATTCTCCAATATACCCCCATAATACGGAAACTACCTCTCGTCAAGTCGAGTATCTGAGGGAACCGGGGACACTAAGATAAGACAACGACAAATGAGTGATTCAGGACAGACTGAGACGCTGGGATACCTGGTATCGGGCGGTCCGAGGAGACAAGTACCCTAAAAGGTCCGTTCTTATGACCTTACCTAACGGTACTAAGATAAGACTCATGTAGAATTTTTTTTAGTCTCTACTTCGAATCAAAGTCACTATTCGTGTAACAGAGACCCTCCGTCCACCATACCATCTACCCAATTCTCACTCCTACGGCCTCGGTCGATGGACCGAATTTCAAGAAAAAGTAGTACATAGTCCATCCACTTGAATCCGTTCAATTAAAGAGAAACTAAAAGAGTAGACACTTTACATCTATTATTATCATAGGTGGAGAGTGTACCATAACTCTTAATCGATTATTCAATTATATATATTTCATGAACTTTAAGACAGTGCCTTATTCGTTGATATATAATCAATAATCGTTCCAACTATAACATTTTTAACCTCAAAAAAATTCTCTATCATATGTTTGATAGTTTGATATATATGTTTTTCTGGGATTAAACGAAGTATTTACGTCGACGTATCGTCTTTTCTGTCCCTTCACTGTTTTGTAACTCTTGAAAACAGGGGTCATTACCATATATCGTTAAAGGTAAATGTATGACATAAACACTTTATAAAGTGTAAATAAATAGTACTTATAATGTTACTATTAACAATCTTGATTAACTTTAATTATATAGTATCTGGAATATAAGAACTCAAAAGAAATATTTTACGTATAAGTAAAACTGTATAAAATGAAAGAGAAGGAGAAAAGTTTCGACGATTATAAAGTGAAGGAGGTGTACAAGTGGGTGTGCGGTAGACGAACTATAAAAGAACGTAAATCGAACGAACGAACAAAATACATATCTAGTCGGAGTTCCGATCAAGAAGTTCTTATTCATCTGGGTCACTTTACTAAATACTCTATAAGTACCACCACCGAAAGAATACCTTTGAATTCGGTCTCTTAAGACGAATCCGTTACTACCGTAACATAGGACCGTAATATAGTAGAGGTGTAAAACCCGTGGGTCGGAATAGAGGGATCGGGGTGGACGTATGTGAGTCGTTCAATCATCCTAGTCTTCCGAAGAGTCATTGGGACTGTTGGTACACCATTAAGGACGGAAGTCCGAAAACTGACGGCGGAGATAGACTTAAAGGAGTATGTAAGGGAAGAACTTTCGGTCATAAGACATGGTCCAACTATGAATTAAGGTAGTTGTGAAAGATCCTGTAGATGAGATGGGGATTAAAGTAAAAGAAAGCCGCGAATTACTAAACATGATGATTAATTTATGTCTAAAAGAAATATCGAATATCGAGTGGGGTCACTGAGTAGTCATTTCTTGGACGAACGTTACGTCCTCTGGATCCAAACTAAGGACTCAGCCCTTCTAGGGGACCTCTTCCCTTAACGAAGGGTGAGGTCATAAGAACGGACCTCTTAAGGTACCTGTCTCCTCGGACCACCCGATGTCAGGTACCCCAGTGTTTCTCGGCCTGTGTTGACTCGATAACTATGAAGGTGTAAATAGTCGGATGACATCTTGATTCGATATTTCGTTTCACTTTCACGATCTCCTTGAACCACCCGATGAAAGGTACCCTAGTGTTTCTCAACTTGTGCTGACTCGTTGATTGTGAAAGTGAAACGAAATATCGAATCGAGATGTCATTCGACTTTTTACACCTACATAATTAGTGAGTCAGCACAGGTTGAGGAACGATGGGGTACCTGACATCGGGTGGTCCGAGGAGACAGGTACCTTAAGAGGTCCGTTCTTATGACCTCACCCAACGGTAAGGGAAGGGGTCCCCTAGAAAGGTTGGGTCCCTGACTTTGGACCAGTGGACGGAACGTCTGTCTAAGAAATGACAGACTTGGTGTTCCTTTCGGGATTCCCGATGTCCCCTTGGGGATTCGCCTATTCCCCAACACAAAATATTAAGAGATACGGGAAGTCCAAAGATCGTTTTACAAAAGGTGTACGTGTGCCTACCTTGTGTTCTTTTGACCAAAAACAACACAACTATTGTAAGAATCCGTTACTGTACTCAAAAGACAAGGTAGAAGGAAAACGGGTAGAAAGATCAAGAACGAATACACACATTTTATGGTGTGTGAGGCACGGAAAACTCTCGAATGCCAGACTGACTTTCCTTACACCCGTTCTCCACGGTAAGTAATCTTTTACCATGTCATATCGTATTCACACACATTCTTTGGAGCGTCGTACTCAAACAATCCGATTTTAGCGACTTCATATGTACCACTACGATGTGAGAGGCTTCTCAAGTTTCAAGGAAAAAGCAATTCTTAAAAGGAACTATTAATCCACTCAAGAATCAGGTGATGAGTTATTTCACATGAACTTAATGGAGGACCCATGTTTACAATTGACACACTCGAAAGACGAGATTATAAGTTTTATTATAAATGGTTACGAGAGTTAACGTACACGTCTAAAGGAAATTTCAGATTCTCTTTCACCGTCTTATCTGTACTACCCCTTCAGTATAAAAACTACTTCATAGGAAAACCTTGTCAATATCATACATTCTAAATTCTGTTCACTTAACCAAAGGATCCCGACGAGACTGTTCATGGTTTTTGACCCATCGGATTTTGTTGTCATTAAGTAACAAAGTGTTAAGACCTTCCAACTTTAGATTTTAGTCCCACAACAGTCCCGACACTAGAGAGACTTTGGACATTTCCCTAGAAAAGGACGAAGAAGACCGCAGACCACCAAGCGACCGACGGACACCGTAAGGAACCGAATAGCGACGGGTTGAGATTAGAGACGAAACAAAAGTACACCACAAAAGGGACACACAGAACTAGCAGTATACCGATAGAAGAATATGTCTGCGGTCAGTAATCTCCGGGTGTCATGAGGTTATTCTAGAGTTGACTTACACAGACGTTACTGGAGAAAGGTTTATTCCAGTATAGGACCTTATGTCACCTATGTTGAAGTGACATAAACCCCCCCAACACCCCACAAGTCACTACATCAAGTTGGGGATTACTATTTATTATAGTTTAAGGTACCTGTCTCCTCGGACCCCCCGATATCAGCGACCCCAGTGTTTCTCAACCTGTACTGATTGATTGTGAGTGAAAACCTGAAGGGACCATCGAGTCTACCATTTCTTAGACGGACGTCACACCCTCTGGGATCAAGCTAGGGACTCAACCCTTCTAGGGGACCTCTTCTCTTACTGACGGGTAAGGTCACAAGAACGGACCTCTTAGGGCACCTGTCTCCTCGGACCGCCCGATGTCAGGTACCCCAACGTTTCTCAACCTGTACTGACTCGCTTATTGTGTGTGTCTACTTACATGGTTCTACATGTATTCAGAGCGAACCACAATTCACCACAGAAGAATATCAATTTGAACGTATCGGTACGTGTAACCAAAACCCTATTTACTCTTGACCTTCCTTCCCTACGAAAGAACCGACAAAAACAATTTACTGACGAAAACAAAGTCGAAACCGTGAGGACTAGAACCATCTTAATACGGATACCTATTATTATACATGACACACGGAAACTAGAAGAACCATTTTTAGGTGTTTCATTAAACACCTAGTCCTATGAAGGATTTCCACACAACTAAAACAAAAACAACAACACTATGATAGGAGGTACACTTTCACTTTCACAATCAGTGAGTCAGCACAGGATGACACTGGGGTACCTGACATCGGGTAGTCCGAGGAGACAGATACCCTAAGAGGTCCGTTCTTATGACCTCACCCATCGGTAAGGGAAGAGGTCCCCTAGGAGGACTGGGTCCCTGACTTGGGTCCCGAGGACGTAACGTCCGTCTAACAAATGGTAGACTCGGTAGTTCCTTCGGCCTATGATGACGGATTGTGGTAGGTTTCGAATCACAGAATCTTGGTGTTTACAAATAAAGTGTAAGCACTTAGACGTCCAACCGTTGGCAACTGACCCAGGTCTTCCCGACCCGACCCGAGGTTTCGACTCCGTCCTCAAGTCCAAACAAGGCATCCAGAAGTAGGACCCTGGGCACACCTTCGTCCTTTTCGGTGATGGGCCCTGCACGAAAAGACTCTCTCACGTCTTTGAGCGTCCGGAGAAGCTCGGAATACAACTTACCCAGGTGACAAACAGGAGTCAGACAACTATTCTGTTCGGCGTACCGGTCGACCGAATCTCGTCGCACGAGACATACGATCACGTCTCGTGGTGAGTCCCCGTATCACCTTCCGCACGCACACATCAAGACAATGTTCCTTCCTCATGTATGAACTCCTGTCGTTAGGTCAGACCGGTTTACCGGCTTCTCGGGAAAGAGAAACCTTAAGAAGTTCTTAAAAATATAGTTTGTTGACTTATTTGGAAATTTCCTTTCGTATGAATTTGATATCTGAACTAAAGAATCGGTCTAGAGAACCTTTTAATCATAACTGATGATATACGTATTTAAAAAAGAACTTCTTCTCCAGTGTCATGGAGGGTTACCACCAGACTGCTGAAACCCAACCCGTCTAAAGGACGGGACTTCTGTGAAAAGTAGGACGGAAGGAGGACTTCCCTACAAACACAAAAATGGTGTAAAACATGACACGATTGGTTTCGTCATGTCCGAAGAGAGGTAGAAACAGGGTATATGGACTCTCATCCCACCTTAAAGCCAGAAGAACTCGTACGAGACTGTCTCGTGACAAAGTAATTCCTATGTCGAGAAAGACCTAATGTTTATACTGAGAGGTAACACATCGTTACACCTTGATGGTGGTACTCACCAATAAAGCCAGTACAGAGTGAAATGTGTGGAGGGATCCTTGTGACCGGGTACACTGGACCGGAAAAAGAAAACCAACGATGAAGAGACACACTTTGTTCAAAATAAACCGTGCCGAAAAATTAGCATGGGGGAAAAAAGACTAATAAAATAAATACAGTCAAAATAAAGGACAATTTTTAATTTCAAAAGAATCACATAACTCAGGAGAAATATACGTATCCAAAGTCTATATATCAGGTCACCATCCGTATTTTGTCCAAGAAATATTTACGAATGAGGAACTTCTCTACCGAACAGTCATACACCGTTCCATGTTAAAACCTCATTCACATTTAACAAATAACGATGAACATGTAAATACAACATACGAATGAACACACCTTTATATGACTTTCGTATAATTTTTCACTATTTAGTTAATAAAAAATAAACCGTAAAAGTGTACAAACTCACGTACGGTCACATAAAACTTCTACCGTAAGCTAACGGTTATGGCAGGTGTACCTTTGTTTCTCCGTACACCGAAAAGGAATCACCTTACCGTTAAATGGACCATTTCACTCGTAATACAGAGAGCTAACAGAGGTTTCTGTGAGTCTAAATTAAGAACTTTTGATCACGAATATCGGATATACAAGAAACATTTCCGTAAGGTAAATAATGCCGAAGGTAGACAGTTTAAAATAACCAAAACAAACGTAGTCAATTAGGACTAAGTCCAAGTAGATTGTCTATCGAGGGTGGACTATTATCATTATCATTATTATTCTTCTTCTTCTTCTTTATCTTCATCATTGGTGACGGGTACGGATAAGGACAAGATTTTAACTTCCTCAACCCCGTACTACGTTCTGGTCCTGGGGACGTCATCACTACCGCAAACGACACTCGTTTCCATCGACTACGTCACTTACTATGACCACGGATGAGAAACCCTCCGGATGAGAAGCCCCTCATCCGAACTCAAGATATGATCATCTATCTCTGAGGTCTTCTGAGACCTAAAAAAAAAAAAAGAAAAGAAAAAATTTTTAAGGAAAGCCCGGTCCCGATCTTTCTATTGANTTTTTTTTTTTTTTTTTTTCCGTTTATTCGGTCTCTAGGATCCTAAAATCACCACCCAGACAGATTATTATAATTTTACTTACGGTCTTCCTTAACTTCTGTTTAAAAAGAAGGACACAGTAAAAATTTTTATTATAAATAAACAAATAAACCGACACAGTCCGGAATCAACCTGTGTGCCCTAGGAAACAACGTCACATACCTGAGAGATGAGCACCGGGGGTCCGACTCAACTGAGAGATCAACCCCGTGCGTCCGACTCAACGAGACGTCACACACCCTAGGGTCAAGAGACTGGCCCCACCTTGGGCTTAGGAGACGTAACGTTCCGTCTAAGAACTGGTGGTCCTCACAGGGAGTGGATTCTCAAAGAACGACAGCAAACCTCGGACGGTGGAAACCTGAGTGGAATCTCTACTAGACTTCATTAGAAGGTCACGACCTCGTTATTATCCCCCACAGGGATCTTTAGTGGAGCACTGCAACGTCCGTAGTCTAAAAAAAAAAAAGGGTTGAAAGCACCCAAAACCTGTGAGTATACGGACCTCATCTGTGGGTTATTTATCACTGGCTACCACTCTTTCTCCTTCAAAGGACCAACTCTGTACTTTAGTCGTCTCGTCCGAGACAAGACAAAAGTACCAGAGGTTATTGAAAAATGTACTGAAAGACATATAAAACGGGTAAATTAAACACAAACACATGTCTATCTTTTGACAAATTCTGATTTATCAATATAGAAAAATTCATAATTACTCTTTTACGTACGTTAGATAATTTCTGGAAACCATCTTCAAAATATTTTAGTATTGAAAATCAAGATTTTTCTTAGTAGTCAGAATCAGGGATCCCCTTCTTTTCTCCCTGAAAACGTTAAATTTTAGGTATTCCTTTAAAAAATTTTTTTAGTTTTAAGACTACGACACACAAATGATTAAAAATTTAAGACTACGACACACAAATGTTAAAATCACCTCTTTATTAACCTAACCGTCTGTTAATGAAAAGTATTGTTGTCTTTGTTTTTTATACGGTTGACGACTCCCTATATAAAGACCGCATCAGTCAATATAGAAATGAAGTCAGGAATTATAAATTCTCCATAAAGTGAATTAAATTACTTCATTCCCTTGCACGTAAGGTCAATCGAAAAATTTTCGTCATTTACAAATAATTTACCCACTTGTACAAATCACGTCACGTAAATAATTACTTATCGTTACTGATTGAACTTACACCAAGTCTTAGTTACAGGATTTCCTGCTTACTGTTCTTGCGACCACAAGTGGGAGAAGAAGAAAAATTACCACCCATCTTGGTTGACGGTCCTTCTTGGTCCGTTGACTACACTTTTAAGACACATCACAATGACGGAGCGTAATCTCTAGGTAATACTTACCAAGACTCAAATCACAGTCTGTTTTGACTAGGAAGACCGAGGTTGAGAATACCGACAAACTGGAACTTATTGATAAAATTGGAAAGACTTGAAGTCTAAGAAATAGATTTTTCCTAACTCTTTTACTTGAGCGTATCTCAGTATTTCTAATTTGACACACATACTATCGTGACTTGTTTTTTTAGGCCACGTATACCAATTACAAACCATTTACAAAACTGACAACGACGAAGAGGATCCGACGGACCGAACTCAATTAAGTACTAGATTGTACAGACAAATCCCCGTTTAAACTTAGATTGAGACGTCCGCGACTACTTCTATCCACATTAAAAGTACTTGTGTCCTTGTAAACCCGAACAACTTTAGAGTCACCTCCCTTAAAAGACAAGGTACTCTACGATCTGAGCTATTTGTAGAGAACCTGTACAAAGTAAAGATCTGGTTGGGAAAGTGTCTATTCCTTTGACTTTCGATCTCTTTAGCTCATCGAACGAGTTCCTAGATATGGAACCTTCACGACCTCAGACCTAAGGTCGAAGTTTCCACGGACGGATGATTCAGCGAAATCAGCACAGACTGACGACTGGAATACCTGTCATTGGACAGTGTGAGGAGAAAGTACTCTAAAAGATTCGTTCTTGTGATCTCACCCAACGGTACGGGAGGAGGTCCCCTAGAAGGACTGGGTCTCTAGGTTGGACGTAGAGGATCCAGAGGACGTAGTTGTCTCCCAAGAAATGGTGAGCGCGGTGGACCCTTCGGGGAAATTCCCGCGACACGACGGAATTGCACTCAGCCTCCCGAATCAGTCCATTTCGTGTCTCTTAGAACTTTTGTCTTGATGAGTCCACACACTTCAAACATTTTAAAGTTGAAACTTCCTTAAAAACTGTACTTTTTAAAACCTATTCTTTCATTAATCTTTATAATCAGATAGGTACACAACCGAAGACGGTATGTAGTCGTACTTAGTCGGTATCTATGTGTATACGGGGAGGGAGATAATTTAATAAAGACTAGAGTAAAGTGGATATCGATTTCAACACCACCACATTCGTAGACTCGTAAACAACACAGAAGATTACTTGAAGACGAACTCTTAAATGGAATACTAATATTTAATAAGTGAATACTGAATGGACAATATTCAATGAACAGAAAACCGTAATATAACTAAAAACTTTGGACCCTTAAATCTATAACTTGATGGACACTAGTCAACGAAAGGAAATTCCGTAATACAGTGGAAGTATTTTAACACAATTTACCCAATATAACAAATAGTTGAAGCAGAGTCGTAATATTTTTCCCGTACAATATTTTATGAATATATGTTAACTGGTGACCTTTGACACTCCCATCCCCACGACTGGGAGGCCCATCAATTTTTTTTTTCACACATTGAACGTCACCCGGGAAACATGTACGTCAAGAAAGCATAAAAGTCTAGTACACTATGACATCATATAAATGACTTTTTTAGACTTACATCCACCTGAGTACTTCAAATTTGGGATAGCAAGTTTCCAGTCGACATAAATAATCCACTCCCCACAACTACAAACCATCTTAACTTTAGATGGTCAGGTGTCGGTGGGGGGTTTCACTAGGTCGAACACGACAGGAGAGACCTCTAATCCTTCGACGACAGAGACCTCTGTCGAGAAACGTAGTTCGGGAATACAACTCGGTTCTGTGGAGAGAGAGTTATGGGTCACGGACCAAGATCCAACCATGTTCGGATTTAGGAGATGATCTATTCTAGGAACTCTATAAACTTTTATTGACAGGAAAGGAGACCCCGAAGGGTCCACCGAGTCACCATTTCTTGGGTGGACGGTTACGTCCTCTCCGTCCTCTGAGACCAAGTCAGAGACCCAACCCTTCTAGGGGCCTTCTCCTTTACCGTTGGACGAGGTCATAAGAACGGACCTTTTAAGGAAAGGACTGTTGAGGAGAAAGTGTAGGAAAGGAGAGATGAGAAAGGTACGATTTGGAGTGGTCGAGGAAACTGATTATAAGGATTTTAAACCACCGAGTCTACCAGTTCTTAGACGGACGTCACACCCTCCGGACCCAAGCTAGGGACCCAACCCTTTTAGGGGACCTCTTCCCGTACCGTTTGGTGAGGTCATAAGAACGGATCTCTTAGGGGCACCTGTCTCCTCGGACCACCCGATGTCAGGTACTCCAGTGTTTCTCAGCCTGTATTGACTCGTTGATTCGGGTGTCGTGTCGAATTTCAAATCAAAATCCAATAAATTAGTAAGATAAACAAGGTTAAAGAAAGATAAAGAGGACACACTCCTCTAGGTCTCGATGTGCGTTATCAGTACTATATGATATTGGGAGTCTTTCCCATCCTGTCTGGTAGTATCGGAAAAAATAAGACCCAACTGACGTAATCAAAAAATAAAAAACCGGATCCACCCACCCCCCTCCACAACACTTCGTCGCCTTAGTGTGGCGACCCATACATTTAGAATGACAGTGGGGTTTGTACTATACGACGACGACGATTCAGTGAAGTCAACACAGGCTGAGACACGACGGGGTATCTGCCGTCGGGTGATCCGAGACGGCAGGGACCCTAAGAGGTCCGTTCTTGTGACCTCACCCAACTACATACGGACAGGATAAGTGAACACGATTACGATCCGAGATGGAGAGGGTCTACGTCTCGGGAGTCAACTAGATGTCTGTCGACTGTAGACAGACTTAACTTTACGACAATAGGTTCTACGATAAATAGATAAGTTTTCAGATAATTCGTGTATAAAAGTAAGTTCAGTAACCATTTACATAATTACTCCTGTTCCGAATTCTTTCTTGTGACGTAATTCGACAATTGTGAGAGGGAAATCCAACTTCAACCTTCAGACGAGGGTCGAGGTCTATCTCCGGCCAGTCAACCACTCGTGCATGGCGAACGACATCACTGAGTCACGAAAGACATTAGTCAGGTCAGGACCCCCGTAAGTAAGTGCAGATCCGGTGTAAGAGTTAGAATAAGTATTCGTCTAGTTCTCTTTGAATGGTTCACGGAATATTCATGTCAATGTGGTGCAAACGGAGTAAAGGAACAACTTGGTCGTATCATTGACACATGTCCTCCCTCTAATCCAGTCATGTCAAACCGACTCGGGGTAAGAACTTGAAGGAAGAGAGACGGTCGGGATGTACGGGTGGCATGGTCTAGTGGTCCGGAGGAACTCATGGTGCGTAAGGGACGGTTACCGAACGTGTAGGAGTAAGACGGATTACTCTCGTCAGCGAAGACGTAAGGCGTAGTTTGAGAAACAAGGAGGGAGTGTCAGACCGAGACCGTAATAGACACCTTAAAGGGTCTGAGGTGAAGGGAAGGACCGTCTCATCAACGAAGGGGAGACACGACACACCAAGGAACATGGTGGTTATAGTCTGACGAACGGTGGCGGAATGGTGGACTACCTACAGTCAACGGACAAAGTGGACTCGACCGACCGGACACTTACGACAGGAGAAACATAGAGGTCCCCTCATGAACCAGGGACCCTCTACGAAGTCTTTCCCTAGACGAACAAACAACAACAACAAGACGACTTACCAACTAAAAGACACTTGTAGCACCTAAAGTCCCAAGTGACGGAGGAGAAGATTCAGGAAGGGTTCGACGGAAATTAATAGTATAGATTACAAAACGACCCCTAAACATACTACAAGAGGTCACACATTAAACGTATGAGGGAAAAGATTGAAAACAACTTTTAATTTTAGATAAACGTAGAACAATTCGAAAACCGGAAAAGGTGTATAAGTCGTTAAGGAGTGGAACGATCACTACGAAATCTTTAGAATAAACGTGTAAGACAAGGATCTCCCTTGAATTTTTCACTGACAGTTCGGGTCTCCACCTAGAAAGAAATCTCATAGGTCTTCTAAACTACTTTAGAGAAATGAGTAAAACCCATTCTGTCGTGACTATTGGTGTGAACAAATTAAGAAAAGTCCAGATTAAAGTCAAGGGAACCGTTTTTTGATACCTTATCCTCAACTACTCCAGAGGTAAAACGGTAGGTAACCGAGACGGGGCAAGTTCACCATCGGAACTAGTAGTGGAACTAAGTTCATAGTGAAACATCAAGAAACAACGATAATTCAAGACAAAACAAAGATACTGTGTGTAAACAAATAGACCCTTGCAGTAGAGGATCTACAAAGGGATTTTACAAACGTCGTACGAAAACAAGATAAAGATACAGAAAGAAGGGTCTAAAGAACAATCTCATAAGTTCAAAGACTGGAAACAAATTGTGGATATAAAGACTTATGGGAAAGACACAAATCTACTGTCATCTCGAAACTCTTTCTGACTTAAGGACAGTATAAAGTCGTATTCACATTCATAAAGGATCCTCCTTTACAAACGTATCTTTCCATGTAAAATCGGACAAGGAATACTCCGGTTCCGAACGTCGCACAACAGTAATAAAGTAAACATATGATCCTTTGTACAACAACCCTTTTGTCGACTGCCTGTAATACACACGAGACCACAAAAGGATCAAAGGTGACCAGTATGGACTTACTCGTTCCTCGACGTGACACAAGATACCCTTCGGTTTTTCGGTGGGACCCGACACACCCAGGTGTGACCAAACTACCTCAATCACTCCCACAGACTATCGAGACAGGAATTTAAGGAAGATTCACCGTAGTGACCTGCGTAGTTTGTAAACAACCACTATGTCTTTTATGAAACAAAAATTGTGTCGAGAATGTCCCATTCCCAAAACATATACGGTAATTTTTTTTTATTACTTGATTTAAATTTAACTGATATGACTAAATTCTAGTGTTTTTCTTTATAAATCCATCTTCTATGTAGAACATGAGGGAGTATCGTAAGAAGGACCAGACATTACGTGGGACTTACGTTCTCTGAGAACATTAAGTCACAAACCTACTCAGATCCCAAATAACTACACTCCTCTTTCAGTTGTAATTTACCTTCTTCCCGAAAATTCTTCGGGTAATATCGGTGAATATTACCTCTTACAGCAAGCGTAATTTCTAACTAAATGCCTCGAGACCAAGAAGTCACTTCGTACTTCCGACGGTCCACCACGAGACACGTTTAGTAAAAATATCGTAGGAAACGACTAGAGAAGGACCAATTAGACAACCACACAGGTCTGGACTTTCCCGACGTAGGTAGACCAAATTCTTTATATAGTCAAGGTTCTTTAAATTTTCTTTGGTTTCTAAACCTAAAAAAAAAATTAGACAACTTATTTTTTACCTTTTTCTTGAGGTGATCAAGATTTGTCTGTGTCGTCGTGGTCTACAGTTAAGAACCTAGTAAATTAGAAAAAAAAAAAAAGGAACACAAATAAAAACAGTTATAAAAAGGTGATCTTCGTTTATAATCAAAGACCGAGTCGAACGTTATATTTTTAAAAGGTTAATCCACCAATACTGAAGTAAAAATAAGTACTCCCCTTTAGATTATTTATCTCTAGTAGTGTATACTACCGTACGTCTTCGCTTTCAAATTTTATTTGGTGGACCGGGTCCCGTCCCGTCTCTCGGTCCCAAGATTAAGAAAGACCTCACAGGGGTAAAGGTTTATTATTAATGTATATAAAGTTCGTCCCTAACTTGGGCACGGGGCACGTCACCTCCGCGTCTTAGAATTGGTGACCTGGTGATCCCTTCAGGGGTTTATTGACAATGAAACCCTCCTTAGGAACCTAACTATAGACAGATGGTACAGTAATTAGAATAGGGGTCCTGACCTAATTAAGGAACGAATCGAAAATACACCAAAAAGACGGATCAAGACACAAGACGTAAATCCCTTCACATTCGTCTCATACTTTGTACTACCAAAAGTTGAACTCCCGTGGAGCCAACAAACTCCGACTCCTCCGATTCACTTCGCCGTAACAGTGCCCCACATCCTAGCTCACGGAGTGTCATTCACTATTCAGTGTGCACTTTATGTGAATGTTCCGTCTCTCTCTTCCCGTGTGTTCACCAGTCCCTTCGTACTTACTTAGAACACAACCTAGGCCAGTCTCCTCCTCCTTCACATCGTTCTAATGGAGTTCCAACCTCTTATCATTCCTACTTCCGTGTCTCGACCGTTCCTCGGGGCGCCCAAGTCCGGTGTCACTTTACCTCCACTACTCTCAACCTGTGAACCGAGGACAGAAAAAGGAGGAAGAAAACGCGGGGGTCAAAAGATTACTCATGACAGGATCGAGCACTTCCGCACCGAAGGCGGGGGTTGGTGCGGTGAAACGACAACGAGTGAGAGAAGTCAGCACAGACTGAGACGCTGGGGTACCTGACGTCGCACGGTCCGGAGGGACAGGTGGTGGCAGAGGGTCTCAAACGAGTTTGAGTACGGGTAGCTCAGCCACCACGGTAGGTTGGTAGAGTAGGAGACAGCGGGAGAAAAGGAGGACGGTAGTTAGAGAGGGTCGTAGTCCCAGGAAATGTGACTCCGGCAGGAAGACCTCCAGAGTGACTGGGCGACGGGGAGGCGACACAGCCCATGTAACCAGAATTGGACTTCCTCGGACGCGGCTCCGTAATCTACGACGACTAAGGTCTGGTGAAGGGGACTGAGTAGAGGTTTCGAAAGACCGGAGTGTCCAATAGTTCTCCGTCCTTTCCATGTGGTTAGACCTAGATTTAGAGACGACGTGGTTCCGACCCTCCCAACTTGATCCCTTTAATCGTAGAGAGTCGGAGTCAAATTACCTTCATTCCTACGGATTGAGTATTACACCAGAGCCCTACTTTTCTCTCTCGTACACCTTTTACAACTTCACTACTGAATACTTTTCCTTTCCACGAAAAGAAAGGGACGGGTCCGGTGACACGGGAAAGCACAGGTCTGAAGTGCGAGCCGGTAAGGGAGAAGCACTTTAGGAAAGAGAAAAGGGAGAAATGGACAACTTTAGGAGAGGGAGGATTTTCCCCATGAAACAATGGGGTCTCAACTTGAAACACAGCAGACCTAAGAACCACAATAAAACCTGTCGAGATTCAATGATCGACAGGTAAAATCAATACCCGTGTGTAAATAAAGGATGACCAACCGTTTAGGGAACTCCCGTCGGGACGCAGTCCCTAAGTCTCTATTTGATCAGTCTCACCTCGGGCACAGGAAGTAATGAACATACACGTCCCACAATAGTAGCATAACAAAAAAGAAAAGGAATTCATGTTGGTATACGACACTTAAAGAGTTAGAAAAAGAGATCGGGAGAGACGTGAGAACACGAAATACTTTAGATTGTAGACCACTCACAGAGGTCGATTGTCAGGGTACCCTTGAGTTTCCGTCGTACGGGTTTTGACTAGAAAGTAGACAAAGACGAGGGCGTAGGGCGGTTCCCGGACGGGAAAAGGACATCTAGCATAGAATAGACACCATAGTGTCAGATAGGTCGGGGACTCCGTCTTTGAACCTTCCTTAAGTAGTAAGGAAGGACAGGGTACAACAGAAGTACCTCACGCAGTGGTTTAAACCTGAGTAAACGGAGGAATTATACAGAACTTGAGTACGGAGGAGAAAGACACATTTATGATAACCGGATTCACACTCGGGAAAGAGTTGATCAATCTGACACTATAGAAGAAAATTTTTTAGTACATAATAATAGTAGAAATTTTAAATAAATACCGACACGACCCAGAAGAAACGACACACACCCGAAAGAGATCAACGTCGTTCGTCCCCGACGAGAAGTACCGACACACGCCCGAAGTAAGACGTCACCGATGAGAACAACGTTTCGTATCCAAGATCCCACGAGCCCGAAGTCATCAGCACTACGTGCCCGAATCAACGGGATATCGTTCACCTTAGAAGGGTCTGGTCCCTAGTTTGGACACAGGGGACGTAACCGTCCGTCCAAGAATTGGTGACCTGGGGATCCCTTCAGGTGGCACTATAGAAGCTCGTCTCAGACAAGTGGGAGAACAGTCGGAAGACTTCGGGTAAGAAACATTGGACACCCACAATGTGCGGGAGGGAGGGACGTCGTTACAGACAGTCCTCCCGCCGACACCCCAGTCGGACTCGGGAACAACTGTTCCACGACCGTCTCCACGGCCCTTCCCCTCCGTCGCGTATCACCCGTCGCTCCTATTTCAAGGTCGAGAAGCGCACTGTACTTTCCAGTAGTACTGGGATTAGGACAGGTACAGAAGTAGGAGTCGAGGGTGGGGAGAGGACGAAGTGTAAACCAGGACCTCGTCGTCTCTCTCTGACACAGAGGTGCAACGAAAACAAGTCGGTCTGGACGAACGGCACGGGAGATTGATCCTTGGGTACGAGTAGGAAGTCTAGAACCACACACACCTGGACGGCATCCCACCCGGACACCTTCTGAGTCTCAAGAAAGAGATCCGAGACACGAAAGAGGTGTCGACACACATAGGGTGTCTCGACTTTAGGATTCACAGAGGGAACGTTCTGTCCCTTGTGGCACTCCCGTTCAGAGTACAGAATACCCCGAAGGGACCTCCGAGTCTTAGACGGACGTCACGTCCTCTGGACCCAAGCCAAGGACCCAGTTCTTCTGAGGGGACCTCTTCCTTTACCGTTGGGTGAGGTCATAAGATTAGACTTCTTAGGGTACCTACCTCCTTGGACCACCCAATGTCAGGTGCCTCAGCGTTTCTTGACCTGTGTTGACTCGCTCAAAGTGAGTAAGTAAAGTGAGTAAATAGTGTCATGGAAGGGACATTATTCCTAACACTTCATTTAAGAAATACCTCAACTATATTTAATCATTTATTAAAACTAACTACTTTAAAAAAAAAAAAAAAAAAAAAAAATGAAACTCTGAGTAAGTCCCACTTTTCCGTTCTAAAATCCTTTCCGCTTACGACACGTCTTTTAAATCTAATCACGTGGTCCGTCATTCATCGGAAACCCTTACAAACTCGTCCCCGTACCGTACTACTCTCGCCATAAATTCCTTCTGACTAGACCTCTGTTGGAGAATAATGTCTAAACTTGGTCCAACGAGGACCCTTCGTCTCCACTCTCAACGTACCCACTCTGTCACTCCATCTCCGTTCGTATATTTAGGAAAGACTCCCTATCGAAGGGCTCCGAAACACGAAAGTAAACGTATAAGTGAGATCACTCTACATAACTATGAACGACCGTACAAAGGTTTTATCTTGTGACTACAATAAAAATAAAAATTTCCTTCTTGTAAGACCATTTTGTGGGTTCACTAGGTAAAAAAAAAAAAGTAGTAACATCTACTCTGTATCAGTAGTAATTACCGAACTTTTATCACTAATGCTTAAGTTTCTAAAAAATTTTTAATCGAAGACGTATCGGTCGGATTTTAGAAGGATTCAGTCGTCAAAAACGAAATCGTGTGAAACTTTATTAACAATTAATACTCCTTTTATGAAGTTGAATAAAAAGGTCGATGAAAAGTAAAACAATCAAAATTGTGGAGGTAAGACTAATATCAAAAGACGGGGGGTGAAGGACGTCCTCGTGAACATAAAGTATATACTGAGTACACTGACATGAATGACCAATTTCTAATCGAAGGTAAACAACCCCGGTACATCGAGATAAAACGAAGAAAGAAGTATAACCGGTAATTACTTGAAGAATTAAATGTCAGTGAGACAAAAAAAAAAAAAATTGGTCCCAATACTGAGTAACTAATTTTTCCTTAAAAGGTTTATAAAACGTGAAAACTAGCGTATAATACCTATGGTTCCTTCTCTTCTTCCTTGCCTTTGTTTCAATAAAACGAGCCATTCGTAAACAAACCGTTTAAATATGGTCATAACTTTTTACAAACTCCCCTGAAACAGGACTTCATAATTCCTGTAAACCGAAAAAAAAACACACACACTGACAAAGATTTCTCTCGTGTATTGATCCTCGTTAATCTACCTGAAACAAAGTAGAAAAAGAATAAAAATGACCTCTTTATTGTAAACCAAGAAGAGAAAGATAGAAACTGTCAAGAGAGTCCGGTCACGACGAGTTTCTCAGATCGGCAGACATACGTAGCGTGACGTCTGACGAGTCTTAGGACACAAATCGTTCGATGTAACTTAAAATTTAGGATTCATGAATCAAGGATGACAAGAAATCGAAGTAATCAACTAGACATTGATTTTTGGATACTGTATAAATTCAAATAATGGAACACCCCACAGATAATGGTCTTGTAAGTATTTGGTAAAACTACCAACCTGACAAAAGTTCGAGTCTCACTCTTGTACCCAAATTTTACTACTAATATTAGAGGAATTGACTTTATAAAGAATTCTTCGCTAAGTCGGAGTGGTGTAGGGGTTGAGGATCGTACGAACAACTTCTACGTAAAGGACAAAAGGTTTGCAGAACCTTTGACTTTTGGTTTGAAAAACAACTATAAAAATACAGACCTATCTAACAATCACCCTTTTACTTCCCTTACTCGTAAATTCCTTGATGAGACACGGTTCATGAATGAAATAAATGACAAAATACATCGAAGCGTTATCTGAATACTTTATCCAAAATGGGGGTAAATAATTACTCCATTGAGTCTTTTATTCATAAAACAGGTAAACTACATCACAATCTCAGTCAGAAGTTTATATCCAAATATAGGTTCCCTGTACAAAGTTAATCATTACGATTTGGTACTTATTCTTAAAAACCTTTCGTTCTGAATTTGATGGTTAAAATCACTTAACAAAAGGCGACAATCCTGGGGTCTCTCATCGTTCCAACAAATCCCTTCCTTCTTTAGTCCATAGATTACCCACTTGGTATCTTTCTATCCTGTGAATCTTATTTGTGTTGTTATATCACTAAAAAATTTTACAAACTCTATTAAAATCTAAGTGTACATCGAGATTTTTTATTATCTTACTACAGAATGTGGGAAGTAAGTCAAAGGGTGGAATGTACTGATAACATACTATTCACAGTGTTGATCCTTTAACTGGCTTCTTCCGTTGCCGTTGGGTGAGGTTATGAGAACGGACCTTTAGGGTACCTCCCTCCTCGGACCACCCGACGTCAGGTACCCCAGCGATTCAGTCCTGTCCTGACTTCGCTGAATCGTCGTCGTCCTTTAACTGTAACTATGTTAGAAGATTGGGAATAAGTCCAAAGTGTTTCCAAATGTTCGTAAGTAAACACATACCCACGCACGCGTACAAAATCAGGACAAGTCAAAATAATGCACATCTAAACACGCCGGTGGTAGTGTTAGTTCTCTGTCTTGTCAAGGTAGTTTTTCTAAAGCACACGATGGGAAACCTTCGGTATAAGTGGAAGAAGACGGGTAATGAGGACTGTTGGTGACGACAAGAGGTAGAGATATTAAACGGTAAAACTTTTATAATGTACTTACCTTAGCATGTCATCGATTGGAAGACTCTAACAAAAGAAAAGTGCGTCAAGTTAGGCGAACTATAGAATCAGGTAGACATGACGCATTGTTTTGTGGTGTCTGACTTGCCGAATATTTGTTGTTTTTAACAAAGAGTGTCAAGCCCTCCGACCTTCAGGTTCTAGTCCCTCGGTAGTACAGACAGAAGAGTGACACTAAAGGTACACCATTTTCTCCGTTCCTCGAAAGAGGTCGAAGAACATATTCCCGTGGTCAAGTACTCTCAAGACGGGAGTACTGGACCAGTGTAGGTCTTCCGGAGATAGAGGATTATTTATGGTAGTGTAACCCGTGATCCAAAGTTGTATACTTAAAACCCCTATGTGTTTGTAAGTCTACTATCGTGAACTCCAGACGGGTTCTACAACCAACATGATATATTATTTACATAATACATTTTTAATACATTATTACAAAGGAAAAATAACGACTCATCACAAGGTACTACATACTGTTAAAAAATTGGTAAGTGGGTAACTTCCTGTAAACCCAACAAAGTTCAAACCTTGATAATGTTTATTTCGATCCTAGTAAACACATTTTTTTTTAAGAAAAACACTCATAGTCAAAATAAACTTTACTTACGAGTCACCTCACCGACTCAGTTTACTATTCATGTAAATTAAAATATTCTTTGATGGCGTGAGGAAAAAGTCTCACCGATATGGTAAAAGGTAAGGAAGGATAGACGTCACACATTTACTAGGTCAAAGAACCGCAGGAGTAGTCGTAAACCATAAGAGTGAGAAAAAAGTAAACTTGGTAAGACTCTCCATACATCACTATCGAGTAACTCTAAAATTAAACGTAAAGAAATTACTGATTACTCTATCACAGAAAAGTACACACAAAATCGACAGACAGGTAGAAGTCGTGTTACAGAAAAGGATAGAAAACAGATATAAGATTGACCTAACAAAAGAATAACAAATCACGACGCTCAAGAAATATGAAAGGTCTATGATCAGGAAACTATTTATCAAACGGTCATAAAAGAAAGTCACACACCGAAAAGGAAAGTCGAAGAATTGTCTCAGAAAACGTTTCGTTTTCAACAGTCAAAATTGAAATTACTAAGTTAAATGATCCAAAAGGAAAATACCTAACACCAAAACCGTAATTCAGATTGTTGAGAAACGAGCCGGGACCCAGGACTTCTAAAAGAAAGTAAAAAAGGGGTTTGTAAAATATCATAATACAAAGTATGAATTCAACCGATAGGTAGAACTCAATTAAAAATACATTCTACACTGAAATCCAGTTCTAAGAAAAAAAGGAAAACGGATCCCTACGACATTTATCACTAAGGTGTTCGACATCGCGGAAGAGTCCGACGTAGGTTTGACTATAGTTGTCATTTCCACTGACACCAAGTACTTGTTGGACGAGTCCCAATTGTCACAACACAAGGATTCTACGTCCCCGTCCCCTCGGGGAATTTGACTCTTAAAGACCTTCTTGTCGGATCATAAAAAGTCGAGTCTTTACGTTTTCAATTAACAGTGCGAACGGAACTGGAGAACACCTCTCATAAGATTGTCACCTTTTCTTTTTGTAAATTTTTACCCCACACTAGGATCTCCGTATCTTTATTGTCTTGTTCCGGTTGTCAGTCGCCATGATAATTTATCATTTAGTGACACTACCCAATAATCCTTTACTTTCTCCCTTGTCAAATTTGACAAAGTTGGAAGTAAAATCGATAATACTACGAAAACATCGGGGTTTACCAGTTCGAAATTTCCGTTTGTCGTTTATTTGTTCGTCTTTGGACTTTTGAAATAATAGTCTTTTCTCCTTCGGTCTTAGTCTTTAGAAAAGTTGACGGAGACTGTTTGACATCTTAAGACATTTCACCTTAATGGTTGTCCTAGACGAGTTTTCGTTCAAAGACTGGTGGATCCCGTCAAACGAGGTCGCATACATAAATGTCCACGAGGTTCGTTCTAGAGATCCCTTCCAGTCTTTCAGTCCGGTTCCCATATCGGCGTCACTACACCGGTATGGTGCAATGTGTTGACAGATGATCACTTTCACTTCAACGAGTCAGTACAGGTTGAGAAACGCTGGGGCACCTGACATCGGATAGTCCAAGGAGGTGGGTACCCTAAAAGGTCCCTTCTCATGACCTCACCCAACGGTAACGGAAGAGGTGACGATCACACGACGATGACGACGACGATTCAAAGAAGTCAACACAGACTGAGACACGCTGGGGTATCTGTCGTCGGGTGGTCCGAGGGGGCAGGGACCCTAAGAGGTCCGTTCTTGTGACCTCGCCCAACGGTAGAGGAAGAGGTTACGTACTTTCACTTTTCACTTTCACTTCAGCGAGTCAGTGCTGGGGCACCTGACGTCGGGTGGTCCGGAGGCAGGTACCCTAAAAGGTCCGTTCTCGTGACCTCACCCCACGGTCACGCCTCTTCTCGTTTTCGTTCTAGACGGGACTAAAGACGGACGATGGTGTTATACATAGTCTTTAGGATTTTGAACGAAAACTTGAGAGCAGGGGATAGGGAAATGGGAAGACTCATCAATTTATCGGAGACAAAAAACATGTGATAAAATGGAACACCAAAGTATTTGTAACAAACTAACACAAATCAGTTATTAGGAAATGGGTGGGGGAAACAAATACCAAGAGAAAGAAAGACTTTAATTGTAGTTTCGTTTCAATTTACATTTTCTGGGGTAAAATTATCAAATCCCAACTTTGATCAATGAACTCCTAGTGGGTTAGGAAGGAAAAGAAATAGAACTTAATACGACGTATCGAGATTTACCTTCGTACTTAGTCGTAGTGATGAGCTATTTAGACAAGACCTACTCGGGATTCCTCGAAAGTACTAGAGAACCGAGACCGCGTGAACCAAAGAGTCGTAGAAGTCATAAAACAAGATTAAAAAATAAGGACTAGTGTACTAAGTACTTTGTAAAAGGGTGTGAAAACGTTTATTAAACATATATGTGTTCAGTATATAATATATACACCTATAATTAAGACACTACGAGGTATTCAGAACTTTAGTTTACTTTTTGACGTAATAATTTCCTTTAATATGAAAGACATGATAGAGGTCCCACTAGTAATAAGGAACACCAGAGCCGAGGGAGAAAGAAGGAGAGCACCAATCTTCCGTCCATAAAACATAAAAAAAAAAAAAAGAAGGGTTAGTACGGTGTCCCGAGGGAAGAAAGTGTGAACAAAATTGTAATAGACCGGGAACGTCTTAAATCACTGGAAAGTCACTAAAAACACATCCGAGGAAAACTCGAGAAACACATACACCAAGTAGGGGTTTATACTAAACTGACGACACCTTTAAATCTGACTTTCCCAAACTTATCGAAACCACTCTAATGTATTGTCCGTCCACTCCGTCGCAAACTCGGACCAAAACAGGATTGTCCCGACGGGTCCCGACACACCGTCGAACCACCGTCTTACCGTGGATATCTTGTGTTCACGGACTGGACGACGGTGAGTGTAATACCCGACGTACCTAAAGACTCCCGTCAGGACCGTCGAATTGTAATTAAATACGGTGACATTTAATTATGCGTCTTTACGTAGCACCTAAGATTTCTAGACGTAATATTCACTGGAAAAGATTTTTGTTGAACAAATATTGAACTTCTGTAGAGTATTAAGTACAGAATAAATGAAACACGACACACGAGTCAGTGAGTCAGTTCGGGTTGAGACCACTGGGGTACTTGACATCGGGTGATCCGAGGAGACAGGTACCCTAATTTGGTCCCTTCTTATGACCTCACCCAACGGTACGGACGGAGATCCCCTAGAAGGTTTGGGTCCCTAGCTTGGGCACAGAGAACACAGAGGACGTGACCGTCCACCCTAGATGAAATAGGTAGGTATATTATATCAATTACAGTCTCATAATTGGTTCGTTCCGTTATACTTTGTATGTCAGACATATGGGTTGGACACTTTCAGTCCACACACGCAATGTCACTAGGTCAAATATGGGGTCTTAACGTGGAACAGATTTTTTTCATCAAAGGGTATTATCCTTACTTACGTCTCGATGTGAACCTGTCTGCTAGAGTCGAACGGAAGAGCCAGTTCAAGTCTCAGATTCTAAGTCCCCTTTCGCAGTGGACCCACCCAGACCGACCAACGAGACGTCGTGACGACTCCTGCGTCCCTCACGAGGGACGAGGTCGGGGTGCCTTCGTGAGAAACTTGGAATCCTTTCTCGGGAGAGAAACACCATGTCGACCCGATTCTTACGCATATGGTGCACCCACCTCACCACACTACACTTGAGAACGGGAAGGAAATTAATTGTCACAGATCCAACAAAAAAAGGACGACCGGTTCCCGGTAATCTCTTCTTGGAATCATACAGGGTCTAAACTCCCTTTTGGAATAATAATGGTCCACAACCTAAGTCTATAATAGTATAAGGACCGAAATGAACTCGATCACATACTTTTCGCTTGTCTGGGTAAAATTCACGGACCATACACAATTGAGATTTGGAAGACTTATAAACCAATTATAGAAAAGTCAAAATGACACGGATGACTAAGATTATTTTCAATTATTAGTGTCGTAACACCACGAAATATTTCACGAAAGTCCACGCAAGGGGGTGAAGTCAGAATGGTACTAACACACTCATCTAAATTTACGTCTACCACTTCGTCATCAAACTTCCAATTCATTGAACGGAAGTCAGTGACTCGGAAATTTACCTACCAGACCTGGGACATAGGGTGAGACGAAGTAGACATAGAGACTGACCTAAAGAAGTAAGACACACCAAAGTCAAATTTAACGTAATTCACAAGTAAAAATGTAACAGACTCTCCCCTAATCTTGTATAAACATCGTAGTATGACACTATCCATCCTTTTCAACATATATCTAAACCTTCATCCTATAGGAGAAACTGAAGTGACCTTTGACGTAGACTAAAATCGAAGATTCTTGGTAGGATCTCCCGACGACCCCTGTGTACGGACATCACTAGGTATCGGGATGTGTTCTTGTGAGGGCACACACTACAAGAATCGAGGATAAACACAAATACACAAACGTCAGAAAGAAGGGGATCTACCCGGTAGACCTCCCTTCACTGAGTCGTCAGGAAGTAAGAAGGAAGGAATACGGAAGAATTTATAACCAACTGTATACAACAAGTCAAAACAGGTTGAGACGTTGGGGTACCTGACGTCGTGCGGTCCGAAGGGACAGGAAGTGGTAGAGGGCCTCGAACGAGTTTGAGTACAGGTAACTCAGTCACTGCACAATTTATAAAAAACTGGTTAGTTGTCTGACTCTTATAAGTAAATTTTATCGAAGAAATTACATCCTATATTTACAAAACACTCAGAATTAAAAAATAGTGGAATGCAAAAAGTCATAAGTCTTAAAATGATTGGAATTTTTTAATTCTTAGGACAGTTTAGTAAAGGACACTTTTTCGACGTATACGGAATAAACTTTTATAAGGATTAATGGTCAATTTAAGAACACACTCGACATTACAACAAATTCCGAGTACAAAGGATGAAAGAACCAAACTTAAGTCTCGTTCACCGAGAATTCCCTTATAAATGTATAACGAACAGTAAGTAATGACCCTTTTTGTCGGTACCAGCTCAAACTAGACGATTACGAAAGTCCTTTAGTAATTGAAAAAAAAAAAAGGATTCTAAATTTTTTTCCGTATATTTGTAAATCGGTCATCGTCTGAGCACGAAAAACGAAGTAAAAATTTCTTGTCCGTTTTACTGAACTAAATTAACTTCTTATGACGAAAAGTTCGACATACAATGGTTGGATAACCCGTAACACTTTAGTCAAATCACCTATCCTTGGTCGTAACAAAATTACCCTATCTTATCTTTTTTCTAGTCAGTCCTGACTCGATCTGACTTATCTTTTATTAGTCACACACAACATACATCAGTCTTATTTATAATAAAGTACTTTTAGAACAAAATTTATAAATATTCCTACAAATACAACTTAGAGTTAAATTTGTAAAAAAAAAATAACACATGGCATAACTTGTTACTGAGTAACTAAATCTTTTAAGAAGTCGCCAACCATATGACCGTCACTTCAATAAAAAGGAGGGGGGTTTTGTTTAAAGAAACTAAATTGTGTGTAATTCGTCAACAAGTTTCTGTCGACATGTATTTTACGAACACTACTATATTTACACGAAAGGGTGTCACGTCACATTACCCAGATTGGTTAAACCCGAAGGGACCACCGAGTCGACCATCTCTTAGACGGACGTTACACCCTCTGGACCCAAGTTAGGGACCCAACCCTCCTAGGGGACCTCTCCCCTTGCCGACGGGTGAGGTCACAAGACCGGACCTCTTGAGGTCTCTGATAAGGTACTCCAGCGCCTCTCGGCCTGTGCCGACTCGCGGAAAGTGACAGTGACAGTGACAGTGAAAGTTTCTCTCGACATGTATTTCACGAACACTACTATATTTGCACGAAAGGGTGTCACGTTACATTACCCAGATTGGTTAAAATTCCTATTCACTGTTCGAACAGGGACAAATTGGACCTTAAGGGAACGACTGGACCTGACAGGGTCTAAGACCTCACTCTGGGTCCCTTTGACATTAAATCGTTTTGATGGATTACTTTGATTCGAATACGTCGAAAACGAAACCCCGGAGGACACCCAATAAAGAAGAGACATTCTGATGATCGACACCCCAACATATCAAAAGAAAAGAGAATTTACTCTTATTATTATCATCAAGGGATAAAAAATTCTAACAACTCTCCTAACTGACTTCATTTTATGTACTTCAGAAACCTGATTCGAGATAACTTTTTATTCGTGATTACTTAAAATTATATTTAAATACGACGGATTCATTCCTTATGTACTTGTTTACTTTCTAACTCTTTCTCGTTCTTATTTATATTATGTACCCGTACTTAAAACACATGTAAAGTCCCTCAAATAGGGAACTTTGAACAGGTCCGAGATCAGTACCAAGAGTCACTTTCTGGGTTCTGTCCTGAGTTTCTATGTCTTTCTGGTTACGCGTACTTTTCATTTACTAAATTCGGCTGGGGGAGGAACGGACAACAACGACTGCCAGTTCCTTCTGAAGTCGCCTTGACTGAGGACTCAAACCTGAATTTGAACAGTGATGACCGAGGTCTCTGAAAAAAGTGCACGTAAACTTTGGAAAGGAACGACAACCAGACCCTTGACCACTTCCTATCCCTTTGGACCACACGACGTCAGGTACCCCAGCGTTTCTCAGCCTGTACTGACTCACTGACTTGTTGTTGTTTAACGACAACCATGTTGTCGAGAAGGCGTTCTCCTTTAACTCAGGACTTGATCTTTTACGAGACACGAGTGTCGAGTCCTTCAAGTGGTGAATGCGAATATTAGGTCGACAGCAACTAAAGCCATCTTCAGAAGGAAGGAAAGGGGGAGTTTAAGAATAGACGTTTAAAGATGTCCGAAGTGGGGGAGATCGAGGATTCAGTCTACGACTAACGTATGGGAGGATGTGTTGGAGGGTCCAATCAGAGAGGCTCCGGGTGAAGTCGATACAATGAAGGGCTAGGGTCAGAAGAGAACTTAAACTCCAAGACTTGTTTTACCGAGTAAGGATAGAAAAACAGACTTACAGAATAAAACTAAAAGACATGTAAAGAATGAGAAACGGAGGAGTTCGGAGACGAAAGTTACACGTTTCTTGATGAGAAATGCTAGGTGAAAAATAAATGTCACTACAGTTTGGGCAGTGAGCCCGTTGGGGTAGAAATTAATAGAGGAACGCCGGAAAGGACAAAGTAGATTAGGAAGTGGTGATGGGTGTGTGTATTGATCTACATGGCAGGGAACGGTGAACTGGGTTCCGTAACGATCCGAAGGATTAAGGAAGAGGACCCCGGGACTTATGGTAAGCAGAAACCTATATGAGAGTAGAAGAGACGGAATAAACGAACACAATAAATAACAGTCAAGAAAAAGAAAAGAAAAAAAAAATAATGAAGGGACCACCGAGTCTACCATTTCGTAGACAGATGTTACACCCTCTGGGTCCAAGTTAGGGACCCAACCCTTCTAGGGGACCTCTTCCTTTACCGTCAGGTGAGGTCATGATAGCGGACCTTTTAGGGTACCTGCCTCCTCGAGCCATCCGATGTCAGGTACCCCAACGTTTCTCAGTCTGTGTTGACTCGCTGAAGTGAGTGAGTGAGTCATCGTGAGAGTAGAAGAGACGGAATAAACGAACACAATAAATAACAGTCAAGAAAAAGTAAAAATATAAGGAGTGTCCCACATCCAAGTACAGGATGAGGATTGTAAGTGACACTTACTACTGGTTGTCCATGATGTCTTGTCTCTGACTAAACACATGAGTAGATCAGAGTATTAACGAGACAATCATAGGACTAATGTCCGTTTCTACGATTTACGATAGTGTCTACAATACATTAACTGGGTCCCAGTGCATTACTACACTATCACCTAGACCCTGCGTCGGGACCATACCGACTGGAGTGTCTGCTACAAGAATTAATAATACAACATAAGAAGTAATTTGATACAACTTAACTTAAAATATCTCGGAATAGTCAATGGGTATATTTCTATTCATCCTGAGTGACTAGATCCACTATGTCATTAATTAATTTTGACTATAAAAGACGAAAGGTGACATTTCCTTAATGATCCTTGAAACCTTGTTCGATCCTTTAGAGACACGAAAGTTCCTTTGAAACGTTCAGGGATGTATGGTTACTTTTTCAGTCGTTCGGAGACTTGAAGGAGATATAAACCCCGCATATAGTTCCTAAGGGGACACTAAAGAAGAGAACTAAGTCTCAACCGCCGGGATTGTCCACTTTCAGAACCAATGAAAACAACATCTCTGTCACTGAACCACGAACACGGTGAAAATTTTAATTAATGAAATAAAGAGAAAACCGACACGACCCAGAAGCAACGACCCACCCGAAAGAGATCAACATCACTCGTCTCCGAAGAGAGGTCAACGTCAGCGAAGGGAACAACGTCTGGAACCCGAGATCCCGTGTACCCGAAGTCGTGTACTCGAATTGTCAGCCCCGGGGACCCGAGGTCTCGTGTCCGAGTCATCAACACTGCGTACCCGGATCAACGAAACGTCGTACACCCTAGAAGGGCCTGGTCCCTAGTTTGGGAACAGAGGACGTAATCCAATCGTCAGTCCAAGAAATGGTGACTCGGTCGTCCGTTCGGGGACAAGTACGTAAAAATGAAGGGAGAAGGAAGTACATGGTAAATTTTATTTCAAACATATTTGTTTTACCAATTACAGGGAAAAAAAAAAAAGACATGGGTAAAAACACAATATGGTCGCTTGTACGTGACCCGGATGGATGAACAAAATCGAAAAACGAAGAGTGTACATCTACTTTTGTCATAACTTTTCCTATTACCCGGTCTAAATTTCTCTGACTCGTTCTGCATCCCACCGGATACCAAACGTCTACACTGAGTCGTGGTTTATTTCGTCTGTCTACTCAGTTGTGGTGTCTCGGACTCAGTCTCACAAGGTCCCTACTCTTTCCTTCTACGATCAACTTAACCCCTTGGAGGACCTAGAGAACGGGTTCGTTCTGTACCAGATCGTAGACGACTCCCTCTTCCACCACCGTTCGTGCTTCCTCCCGAAAAGAATTACCAAGACAATGATCTTGGTACGTCAACTAAAGTGAACTTGGTACATTTCCACTGAAACTCCACCCATATAGTACATGACTTTACTCTTTACATCGAAAGATCAAAACTCTGTTCCAAAGAAATCCATACTTGACTCTCACACTACACGTATATCTCCTTGGTCTTTTGTTCCGATACCTAACGTAGTTTTAAATTTTCATCATAAATGGTTACATGAATACCTTATGACCTGTTTGATCTATCGGTTTTATACTTGGACCCTTGTATCCTTTGTCATTAATCTCCGGTCAATAAGTACGAATTTTATAAGAAAAGGTATGAATCCCTTTTTTTGTTGGTACTTGGGATTAAGATAAAGATTTAGCGAGATACCGTAAATTTATGTCAAATATGTGTGTACAGGTTCTCGTGTAGACAACATATTTCTCCTGATCAAAGTTTTACCTAACTAGGACGAAAACTTATCCACCGTACTAAACTTATATTAAGGACAGCACCTACGAAATTCAACAATTAGAAAGGTAATTAATAAGGGCATGTACACTCTTACAATGACACCTAATACTGTTAGAACCAAGCACAAGAAATGGTAAACTTCTCCAAAACCAAATCTTCAACACATTACATATTAAATTTCGTCCACTTAAAACTATAAAGTCCAATTAAAACAATCGTGTCGTCTTTCGACTTGTCATTAAACCAATAAAGTAAAAGTCTTCCATTAACTTCGTCTACGACCACTCCAGTAACCCCTTACTCGGTAGAGGTAAAGTTACCGAGGTATTAAAAAAAATTTCACCCTCCATAAAGGAAAATGAAACGATTTAGTTGACGAAAATGATCTATCGCTCTCTTTAAATTAAAGAAAATTGGTATTGAGACTCGAAGATATTAGTCCTAAAGTTCTATGAAAAGAAAGTATTCTCATCTACACCAAATTTACCTTTTCACACGTTATACATGTGTAATCCATATACTTTTGTATTAAAAAGACTTTTATATACCTAAAAATTTTAATTCTCTCAATGTTTGTGTATAAATGGAAATTCACGTTAAACGGGACAGAATTGTCCAGTAACTTTTAAATTTTAATATTTCGACCAACTCAATATTTGGATTAGAAATGGAAGAAGGACAAATAAAAATTGTGTATCCTTTTAGAAAGAGATGAGACTTAAACCAAAGGTATAATAGACTGATCAAGAAAGCGGATTAGTTTTCATCTGAAATAAACAACAACGGCAACAAGCCAGTGAGTCAGTACAAGTTGAGAAACGTTGGGGTACCTGACGTCGCGTGGTCCGAAAGGACAGGAAGCGACAGAGGGTCTCAAACGAGTTCGAGTACAGGTAACTCAGTCACTACGGTAGGTTGGTAGAGGAGGAGACAACGAGGGAAAAGAAGGACGGAAGTTAGAAAGGGTCGTAGTCCCAGAGAAGGTCACTCAGTCGAGAAACGTAGTCCACCGGCTTCATAACCTCGAAGTTGAAATCGTAGTCAGGAAGGTTACTTATAAGTCCCAACTAAAACACATCCTAACTGACCAAACTAGAGGAATGACGGTTCCCTAAGAGTTCTCAGAAGAGGTCGTAGTGTCAAGTTTTCGTAGTCAAACAGCCACGAGTCGGAAGGAATGTTAGGTTGAGAATTGTAAGTATGTACTGATGACCTTTTTGGTATCGAAACTGATTTGTCTAGAAACAACCGTTGCATTACCGAAACTAAAAATTATGTGACAGATCTAAACAGTATCAAAAAGAAGATTCCTCGTTTACAGAAAATTTAAGCACCGGTAGGTGTCTCTAAAACCTCAGGTTTTTTATTTTAAACAGTGACAAAGGTAAAAAGGGGTAGATCAACAGAACTTCACTACCCTTACCTACGGTACTAGAATCAAAAAACTTACAATTCAAATACGGTCCAAAAAGTAAGAGGAGAAAGTGGGAGTAGTTCTCCGAGAAATCAAGGAGAAGTGAAAGACGGTATTCCCACCACAGTAGACGTATAGACTCCAATAACTATAAAGAGGCACGTTAGACTTAAGGTCGAATACGAAGTAGGTCGGACCGTAAAGAGTACTACACGAGACGTATATTTAATCTATTAGTCCCATTATCATATGTCGGAACTATATGAGGAAAGGGTTAAAACTTGGTTAAGTAACAAGGTACAGGTCAAGATTGACAACGAAGAATAGGACGTATATCCGAAGAGTTCTCCGTCCATTCCACCAGACTATAAGAGTATAGAAATTCTTAAAAGGTAACAAGCAACACTAGGTCTGTCAGTTTCCGAAATCGTATCAGGTACTTCGTCTTCATCTAATAAAAACCTTAGGGGAACGAAAAAAGACACTAGGGAGCCTACAACCGTTAAATTAGAGACTAAGGAGACGGAAAAGATTTGGGTCGAACATGTAGACCTTCAAGAACCAAGTGCATGACGACTCCGGATTGAACTTCCTAAAACTTGTATTAGAACGATTGTACACTTTACTCACGTTACTCAAGTTGTCATCAAACTGATAATAAACCGTAACGGAAAGAAACTCTAACCTTAATTTTGACTGGAAAAGGTTAGGACACCGGTGACGACTCTAAAGGTTTAAACGACCGTATAACTTGCGTCGTGAAGTTGTCGTAGTAGAAAATCCTAAACTTTATCCAGTCGACCTAAAGGCAGTGCAGGTGATCGAAACAACAATCTTTACACATAAGAACGATGACGAAGAATTAGAGAAGACGAAGACAGTCTAAGTCCCGTAGTCAAGACCATCTGTTCATGGACTTCTTAACACCTACCTTCAAGTATTGTACCATGTGTTCCACCACTGGTTTTAATAGGGGTTCTTTACCTTTACGTTCTTCCGTTTCACCAACAGACTCTGCCTGAATGTTTATCCATTTCTTCTCTTCTCTTCGTTTTCCGTTTTTCTTTCCCTTTCTATATGGGTTGACTTCCGTCTCAAGGTCTCTTATCCTTCCTCTCTATTCTTTCCGAAGAATTCACTTGTTACGTTTCGTTATCTCCTTTTGTTATCTTACTCTTTCATCTCTAGAGAAGTTCTTTTAACCTCTATGGTTCTCTTGTAGCGGACGTTTCAGTCCGTGTTGAACCTACTATCGACCATTTAAATAAAAAGAACGTAAGTCTTTAGATTACTCACAGAGGTACCGAAAGACAAAAATTTTTTATTGAAATAAGTACATAAATCAATCAATTAGAGTAAGAAGGAACCATGTGTCGAAAAGAGATCAAAGGTGCGTGTCCGAAAATTAACGTCACCGAAGAGAACGACGCCTCGGACCCCGAGATCCGTTCGTCCGAAGGTATCAACCCCATACCACCTGAGTCATCAATACCGAGGGCCCCGGATCTCGTGTCCGAGTTGTCAAAACCGGGTCTCCGAATCAAGGAGGTCCGTACACCCTAGGAGGACCCGGTCCTTGTCTTAGGAACAGAGGACGTAGCGGTCCGTCTAAGAAATGGTGACTTGGTGGTCCCTTCGGGGAGGTACTGAAAGAAAATCACATGTCAAAGTATTGTTGACTTAAAATATCCGTGTAGTATCTTCTTAGAAGTCAGGGAGAGACTTATCCAAACTGTACATCTTCGTGGTCCAATAGGTCATTGAACCATTCCAAGACCTCTGAACTTTCTTCACTAACTCTCAATAGAACTATAGAGTAAAAGAAGGAGGCAAGGAGGAGAATTATGTCCGTGGTATTGCTTGAATTCTTTGTATTTTAGAAAATCAACTTTATGTCTCCAGTAGACCCGATGGTGTGGTACCGACCTTTGAGGTGAAGTAGGTTGTTTAACCGGAAAAGGTCGGACCTAAACTCGAAAGGGTCAGTCTCCGTACAAGGTCCCTGAGGATTCCTACAAAGAACAAATTTTTCGAGAACAATCAGCTGTCAAGGAAAATTTAAAAATCAATTTTACATAAAGGAAAGTCTAGCATCTCCCTTACGAAAGTCAAAAAGTGGTGACTCTACTCATAAACGACACCCAAACAGTACACACACGCACGCGAGTCAACACATGCTGAGAAGTGCTGGGGTACCTAGTATCGGGCACCCTAAAGGATCCGTTCTTATGACCTCACCGAACGGTAAAAGGAGGAGGTCCCGTAGAAAGGCGGGGTCCTTAGTTTGGGTACAGAGGTCGTGACCATCCACCTAAGATGGTGACTCGGTGGACCCTTCCGGTCCATGCTGACTCACGAGTGAGTCAACGAGTCCGCACAGGAGAGAAACGTTGGGGCACCTGACATCGGGTGGTCCGAGGAGGCAGGTACCCTAAAGGGTCCGTTCTCATGGCCTCCCCGAATGGTAAAGGAAGAGGTCCCCCAGAAGGACTGGACCCAACAGTATATACCGGAAATAATACAACTCCATCCAAGGAAGATACGGATGAAAGACCTCTGAAAAATAGTATTTACCCACAACTTAAAACAACTTTAGAAGGAGACGTGGACAATTCCACTAGTATACCAAAAACAGAAAGTCAAACAATTATACCATATAGTGTAAATAACTAAACATATATAACTTCTTAGGAACGAAGGGGTCCTATTTCGGGTGAACTAGTACCACATACTAGGAAAATTACACAACAACCTAAGACAAACGATCTTAAAAAACTCCTAAAAACGTAGACAAGTAGTCACTGTAACCGGACATTAAAAGAAAAAAACCACCGTAGAAACAGACCAAAACTACAGTCCCACTACCACCGGAGTATCTTACTCAAGTTCACAAAAGAAAAAAGACGTTAAAAGACCTTCTCAAACTCGTCCTATCCACCATTGAGAAGAGACTTGAAAACCATCTTAAGTGGACACTCCAGTAGATCGGGACCCGAAAACAAACAACTTTATAAAAAAAATAGTGTCGAAGTTAAAGACACGGATACTAATCAGACAAGTATAGAAGATAGAAAAGGACAAGGTAAAACCTTCCTATATCAAAAGATTCTTAAACAGGTAAAGAAGCTCCAACAGGTAAAATACCGTATATCAACGAGTATCCTCAAAGAATACTAGGAAACATAAAGACGTAACAGACAACATTGAAGAAAAAGTAAAGAGTAAAATAACTAAACTCAGGAGGAAGAGAGAGAAAAAAAAAAAAAAAACTACTCATACCGATTCCCGAACAGTTAAAACAAATAGAAGAGTCTCTTGGTCGAAAATAAAATAACTGGAAATCGATAACAGAGGAAGTAAAAAAAAAAAGTAAATAAAGACGAGACTAAAAATATTAAAGAAAGGAGGACGATGGAAATTGAATAAAATGAAAAACGGCCAATGAATCCTAGGTGTGTTTTATTTAGTTTAGGGAGAAAGTATATAATAACATACATAAACTTCTATTACAGCATAAGAGAGACTTGGAAGAGAAAAAGTCCGACTGATAGAACAAAGATTCATAGGAGTGAACTTTATCAAAAGTCTAAGAAGTGATAGAACCATACCAAAACTAATTACATAAACCTCTTTATAATGAACAAAATGAAAACAATTATGTCACCATATGAAGTAATTAAATAACTGTCAGTAAGTGTGATTCCCTTTTCTCACAAAAGGAACACTTAATCTTAAAATAGAACAAAAAGTAGGTAATAAGGTTAAAATGACTTTCAAACTTCGGACTAAAAATTGTAGTTTGTATAAACGACAGGTAAGACGACGACGACGACGACGATTCAGAGAAGTCAGCTCAGACTGAGACACGCTGGTACATCTACCGTCGGGTGGTCCGAGGGGGCAGGGACCCTAAGAGGTCCGTTCTTGTGACCTCACCCAACGGTAAAGATCGAACCCGGTTTAATATGTCCGACTTGTTGTCCGAACAATACAGGAATAGGTGTATCAACTATTTTTACGACTTAACCTCTCGACTTACGTAATACCGTATAAACATGATAATCATCAATTTATTAATAGAAATTCAAAAAGTTGTACGACACTGAGTTAAAAGAGAGTCAAGTGAATTGGTTTTAGAGATCGAGTCGAGAAAGGTAGGATGAAAGTAATTATTCTTCGATCGGTGTCTGTAAAAGTTCTCGGATTCACTTTTGAACAATATAACGGAGGACACTGTACTCGTAGTTATACGGTTTAGATCGTCGGATAATTTCTCTCTTAATAAAATCAAGTATAAGTAAGTAAAATCGTATGGGTACCACAGAGGGTCATCGGTTATTAAGTAGAAATTCATTAGGATTTACTAAACAGATTGTAGACAGTCAAATAAAAAGACCCTCACCCATAGTTCGACGAAAATGACACAGTAAAGATCTTAGACAAAACAAGGAAAAATTTTGGATAAAAAAAAAGGGGATTAGAAAGAGGTACTAAGAAGCCACTAATGATCATCATCAAAATGATGAGTTCCTCAATGACGAATATCCCGATCTCTGAAGTAGGACCCAAAGTAAAAAAGCAATCGGTACCCACGAGATACGAAAAATCAAAATATGCATCAGACAAACTATCTCGACGTCTAATCCTAACTTGTTCTAGATAAAAGAGAGAGAATATTGAAGTAAGTCCCACGGTATCCGTCACCCGAATAATGAAGAACAGAAAAGTGAGAGAGTTGTAGGGACTTTAAAAGGACAATGAAAGAGGACACGTAACAAATGTTTGAAGACAATTGAGACTAGAAGCCGACAGGTAGCAACCAGAGTACCCAAAGACAGTAAACGAAAAACGAAAACAAACTCAAAGTAATACACGGAAAGACGTAGGAAATAAATACAGGTAACTTTTGTACCCAAGTAGTCCTTCGTAAACAAAGACCTCTACGAAAAACGAAACGAAGAAGTTGTCCGAGTAGACACCATCTCAACCGTCTTAAACAAAACTTTCTCGTATACGGAGAACTCGGTAAAGGGAAAATCTGAGACCAGAACTTCAGTGTGAGTAGACAGGAAAGGGCGTCGTCTGTAAACATCCTTACGTGTTGGTCACATTATTGTCCTATGAACATTTCATCATTGTTACCTTATTATGACCTTCGTTACACTGACAGTTCACGAGACTCACACTCCGTCTTCTTCACTGACGAGTTTTCTCGGTCCCATAGTAGTAGTTTCTCCACTGTACCCCGACAGAAGTCTATGGTCTTCCTCTCTCACTCCCACCTTTGGGAACGTCTACGTACCAGTGCACTACACGGACCCTAACGCACACGGACCCTGTGACCCTCTCTAGAGGAATGTAGTCACCGCAGTCGTAGATTGACATATGAAGTTATAGAAGGAAAACTCAATGTCAGTGTTAGAAGTCGACTTTCCATCCCTCTTTTGTAACGACTTCTAGGTTTAAGTGTTCTAAGGAGGGGTCTTGAAGGTTCAGTGAACTCTTAACAAAGTCCTAAAAAGGGTAACATCTACTCAGGGAACTGGTGCACAGACCTGTTCAAGGAGGACTGACTACCAAAATTATTCACAATCCTCCTAGAGACGGTGAAACAGGATTGATTGGGTCGGACCAGTCAAAAACCAACGAAGGTTCACGAAATGAGAAACAGAAAATTGATAATATCGTTAGTCATTTCGTTCGTGACTTAATTAAATAATGAACGATCTATTCTTTAACAAGTGATTAAGTAATCATTACCATTACTTCCTAACTTCAAACGGAAGACTTTTCCTTCTTATTCGGGTGTTTGGTTTTGTTTCACCAAAATTGTTCAGGGGAAACAGTAACCAGTCAATTCTCCAAAGTAAATACCAGGTACTCCCAGATCACATGGTTTCGACGAGTGTTCAACTCAAAAATTAAAAAAATTATAAATTTTAAAATAACCGAGTATCAACCAAATGTCACACCACGATCAAAGACGACATGTCGGTGCATTGAGTCGACATGTATATATATAAGAAAAAGTATTCAAAAAAGGGAAACGCCAAATAATGTGCTATAACTTATATCGAGAGACACGATATGTCATCCTGGAACAACGAATAGGTAAGACATATATGATCGAACGTAGACGATTAAGGTTTGAGGGTTAGGAAGTAGGATGGGGTATGGGGGACCCGTTGGTGTCCAGACGAGAGACACAGGCACTTAGACAAAGACAAAGAATCTAAACAATAGACACAACGTAAAATGTAAGGTATACATTCACCATGATAGGATACCATAAACAATGAGAGAAAGACTGATCTTCAACTCAAAAATTTTAGTCGACACCGACTACCTGACGAGTTTTAAGTGTTGGTCAATATCACTTTGTTACGTGATTCAAATAGACGACCCTTTCACGACAAGGCTCACCCCTCAAGAAACCGTCCTGAGGACTTCCTATCGATCCTAGAGTCGTCGAAGACAACAAAAGGGTATCAGTCCGGCCTGGCCGAGAGCGTGGTCACACTGCAGTAGTGGGACACAGAGGGTGCACCGTGTCGGAGACTCGGACGAGGGGGTGCGGGGCGGGGTGGCGTACAAGACGGGTGGTTTTAAGAGAATGATCAAAACGAAGACACACCTCGGCGACTTATTTAAAGAAAGAGTGTAGAGTATATTTACTAAAAGGTTGAAGATCTTTAATTACTTCGTTTAATTAAAAAAGTTCTATCTTAAAACGAGGGTAGAAACAATGATATCTCACTTAACCAACCAGGATCTTTAAGTCACTGAACAATTATTAAACTCCAGCATTTAAATTCACTCAGAGTATCAAACTGGAGTAACACCTCTTTCACTATTTAATTCGTTTTACGTCTTTGGTTCCTTTCTGTTCACACTAGTGTGCGTCTGTGTATTTTTTAAAACAACACATCCGTCTGTCGATTTTGTAAATTTTCCTTATTCACCCCGTCTAGAAAGGACACTCCGACCTCCGTCCTCGACGAGTCCCCCCCGAAGTCATGGGAGGGGGTACGGCGACGGTAGTCGTGCGGGGGCACGGTGGGTTTATTTGGACGTCCGCACTATCTTCCTCAGACGGACGAATCGTCCACGTTGAAATTCCGTTGAGGTGAAAACACGTTGAATAGTGTTTTCACTTTTAACCTTCACAATCAGTGAGGTAGCACAGGCTGAGGAAGACTAGGGTACCCGACATCGGGTGGTCCGAGGAGACAGGTACTCTAAGAGGTCCATTCTTATGACCTCACCCAACGGTAAGGGAAGAGGTCCCGTAGAAGGGTTGGGTCCCTGACTTGGACCTAGAGGACGTAACGTCCGTCTAAGAAATGGTAGACTCGATAGTCTCTTCAGGTTCTGTTGAGGGGTTCAGAAGAAATTGGGAAGATTTTAAGTCAAGACGAGGAGTCAGGAAGAACGTCTCTTTAATACTTCAATAACGATTGAAGTTATTCCGGAGAAAGGGAGAGAAAGAAGGAAGGAAAAACCACTAAGGTGTTTCAACGAAGGAGACTCTTTATTATTATCGGGAATTTTTTTTTTTTTTTTGGACCGTTCAATTCGACACTACAAAAGTAACAAAAAGTTTTTAGTATTAGGTATATTTATATAAACCATTCGTCTAATACCTCTTTGGTATCTCTCAGAAATTTTTATTCTGTATGAAACTATGCATCATTCTATCGCAATTTTCTTTGTACACCCACCAAATAAAAACAAAAAATTATTCGTTTTTGATAAAGCGAAATTGACACCTTTCGTTCGTGAGTCTTTTGTGTATCGAGACACAGACTTTAGTGATCTACGTTGATTTCACTGAATTTTTATGTTTATTATGAATAATTTATACACACCTGTATCCTGTCAGGAGACGTTGACATTCTTTTAAGATTCTTTGAAGTTTTATATGTATTGCTTCTAAAAAACCAAAAGACTCATTAGTTAGAGGTACACTAAAAATTTTTAAAAATAAGTGAATAAATAAGTCTGACATGGTCCAGAAGTAACGACACACACCCGAAAAGAGAACAACGCCACTCATCCCCGATGAACACCAAACGTCCGAAGAGCAACTCCACCGAAGAGAACAACACCTCGTGCCCGACATCCGTGCGCCCGAAGTCATCACACCGTGCACCCGAATCAACGAAACGTTGTACACCTCAGAAAAACCTGGTCCCTAGTTTGGGTACAGGGGACGTAACCGTCCCTCTAAGAATTGATGACCTGGTGGTCCCTCCCGGGAGTTATACTAAATTTAAACAATAAATGGAACAAAAATTTAAAAAATTATCCATAAATCCCGGTTTTTTGTGGAGTCTTTGATGAATTCGATTAAAGAACCATCTCTACTCAAGGACTCAGAACTCTCCGACAATAAATTTGTCCCAGTCAATCACTGATCAATCCTTAAAGGTAAGTAAGTAAGGTGTTTACATATAAAACTAAGACAACACATAGGACAGATGACACGTTTCTTTCGTGACTTAGATGTCACCAGCAATTCTGTCTGCAACAGGGAGTAGAGTGTAAGACAACCCCCTTAGTCGATAATTTGTTGATTGACGTCATTAGTAATGAGTTAATACGATAACGTAAGTCTTTTACTTCTAGTACCATAGACCAGGGTAGTGAAGTACCCTTTATCTACCCCTTTGTCACCTTTGTCACAGTCTGAAATAAAACCCCCCGAGGTTTTAGTGACGTCTACCACTAACGTCGGTACTTTAATTTTCTACGAATGAGGAACCTTCTTTT